>CM019149.1:186267126-186279221 GCA_009733165.1 Naja naja | reverse complement strand
AGGATGTTCAGCTGCCCTTCCGCTGTCTGGGACAGCATAAACAACTAACTCATTTGATTGGTTTATGTAGATACTCATTGTCTCTTGTTTCCTTATGCACATGACTATGAGAAATAGGATTCTCTAATGTTTCATGCATTTTGCATATTTTAGTGCACAGTTTCAGGATCAAGACCTGTAAATGCTGTGAAGATGGCATGCATGAGAACCCCATGGGGCACACTTGTGAAAAGCGTGAAAAATACATCCAGGAGGGAGATGCTTGTAAGGCTGCCTTCCTCGGTGCTGTCACATCAAAGGGATCCAAGATGACAATAAACGGAGAGCGAAGTTGTTTCTGGCAAGAAGTAAGTAGCAGGTTCTGGGTTTATTGAAAGAAAGGAACATTCAATTCACAATACCTGAACGCAGCAGGGTGGGATTCAAATTTTTAACAACCGGTTCTGTGGGTGAGGCTTAGTTGGTGGGTGTGGCTTGGTGGTCATGTGACTGGATGGGCATCACTCAACATCACTCACATCGAGGGCGCTTCTCGCCTGGCCTCTGTGACTGTGGGATGCTGCAACGGTCATAAGTGTGAAAAATGGTCATAAGTCACTTTTTCAGTGCCATTGTAACTTTGAATGGTCACTAAATGAACTGTGTAAGTCAAGGATTACCTGTACAAAAATACAAAAAGCTTCTTTGCTTGCAAAAAGCTGCCCTAAATACCAATCATTAGATTAAAAATACCTGCAAGCCGAGTTACAATCAGGCAGGGTGCCAGAGCACCTTGAGGAATTAAAATAGTTAAAATGCAATGATAACTATCAGCAGCCAACTCTTGCTCATAAAGTGAAACCCTTTAGCAGAGAGATCATTTAAGCTCTCCAGAAAGAGCACACCCAGGAAAAGCAATCCTTAGATCCATTTGCACCACTTAAAGACACCAGCTGGGCTCACTCACCTCACAAGATATCCTAAGGAAATCATCCAGATTTAAGGAAAGATCACATGCCCCCAGAAAGGCAGTAAAATAATCAGTGCCAAGCTTGCATCCTGCCTCTTGGAAGTACACCCCAAAAGGACAGTGCCAGATACCACTAAAGCAGTGAAGGAACCCATCCCCAGATAAAAAGAAACCATGAGGCAGGAAAAAATTCAAACACAATACAAATAATTAAATCACAACAGTAGCTGTTGCTTGTTAAACCAATTACCAGAACAAATAGACACAGGAACTAGCCAGATTTCTCAACCCAGTTTCTTTTCAGGAACAGAGATTAACCTTTTTCCTTCCAAACAAAGGGAAAATTATCCCATCAATAAACACAGGATTAAACATCACTAAGCACAGAATTAAACTTCACCAAAAACCAGTTTTAGACCAAAACTCAGAAAGGGTATGTAAACTCACATTTGGATGTCAATCTTTCTAGCTAGCCAAGATGCCTTGCTGAATGTCACCATCTTGGTTCCTTGTCATTAAAAACTTCTTTCCAGCAGTTCTGCTTCATTATTCAATTATTTCTTCAAAGTGCTGATTGTCCAGGGAATTATTCCTCCTAATAGCAGTGTAAAAAGCTTAAAACAACCCTTCCCCTTTAAGAAGGTCAAGCCCCAGAAGCTCTGGAGACAGGAAGTCTAGGTGAACTACTTCCAAGAATGTAATAAGGGTTAACGGAGAGGCAGTTTCTGTAAGCAACAACACCAGAATGTTTCCTTCCTGCCTTCCTTACAGGATTAGCCCTGTAAGGAAAAGACAAGTGGGAAAAAGTGGAAAAAAAACAAAAGGAGATTTCTTCCGACAACCCAGAGGTGGTATTCAGCAGGTTTTGACCAGTTCTGGAGAACCAGTAGCAGAAATTTTGAGTAGTTTGGAGAACTGGCAAATACCACCTCTGACTGGAGATTGAACAGTATCCTTCCCTGCCATGCCCCCAAGCCCACAGAACCGGTAGTAAAAATTTTTGAATCCTACCACTGCAACAACCAGTGCTCCAAACTGCTTAGAAAGTTAACAACAGGTTCTAGCAAATATCCCACCCCTGAAAACATGGCACATAACAGCATCACCAAGGCTTGGAAACCCATTTGGAGTATATTGTTATTATTAGGTATTTATATGTCATTGTTGCTAATTTGTAGCCGAGCTTTAGTGCAAAATACAGCTCTGTATATGCAGGAGGAACATTAGAAGTTGGGATGAGTGAGGCCTCACTCGTGGGAATCACATCACATCTAGCCTCCCAGTCCCTGGGTTGTTTCAGTCCCCATCAAGGTTAGGTCTACACAGCGTGCAGGCATACTCTCATTACCTCACTGTTTTTAATTAAAGTGGACCCAGGAATCTGCTGCTTCCTCTCAAAACAACCCACCACATTTTTTTAAAACATCAGTGACACCAGCAGCTTTTGGGGAGGTCTCAGCAGTTGAAGAAAACTGTTGTGAGAAATGATTTGGAGGGCTTGTTGAGTGAAAGTGGTGAAAGATCTTTGTTGGTAGTCTGCTTTGATTTTATTCCATTTGGAAGGATGGGCTATAAATTAAAACCTTGATTTTAAAAAATGGGATTTAGAAGAGGTTTTAAAAGGCTGAGGTAAAAAAGGTAAAGACAGCAACCATAGTAGTATGGTTGAAACTCTGCCTGTTTTCTATGTACAAAATGTGTGTGAACACTCCTGAAGAAAAGAGGGAAAAGAAGCACTGTGTCAATACTGTGAGAGAACTACACTTTGAAGTGTCAACAAGACTGGGAGAGGATTAGAAACAAATATGGCCTTGATTTTCTTTTCTTTCCCAGATAATTGTATTTCTGGTTTTTGTTTTCTCCGTCTGACTGAAAAATTGTTATTTTTTAATTTAATTTTATTTATTTATTTATTATTTATTAATGGGACTTATATGCCCCCATCTCCAAGACTCAAGGCTTACAAATAAAACAACAGCAACAATAAATAATTTAAAAGCAGATTAAACTAAATAAGCCCCATTACAATTACAAGTACACCCATAAAAATATCCCTTAAAACTATCCCATAAAAGCCATCCGCCCAGAAAATCACAACCCGATTGGTTAAACAACCAGGTCTTCAAGTCATGGCGGAAGGTGCAGGTCAGGGGCCAGACGGAGCTCCAGGGAAGTTGGTTCCAGAGGTCTGGGGCGCTATAGAATAGGCTGTCGTCGGGGGACCGCCAGCTGGCATTGGCCAGCGATGGGACCCCAAGGAGTCCTTGCCTATGTGCTTTCACAGGGCTGGTTGGCATTTGATGTCGGCAGGAGCTGCTCCCTTAAATATTGGGGACCCATGTCATGAAGGACTTTGAATGTTAACACTAAAACCTTGAATCTCACCGAGCAACCGGCAGCCAATGAAGGCAGCGCGGAGGGGGTAAATGGGAGAACTGAAACTCCCATCACCACCCGCCGCATTCTGCACCAGCTGCAATCTCGGATGGTATGCAAGGGCAGTCCTAAATAGAGAGCTTGCAGTAGTGAGTCTGGAGGTAACAAGGGCATGAGTAACCGTCGCGAGGGCATCTCGGTCCAGAAAAGAGCAGCTGGCGAACCAGACGAAGCTGGGCAAAGGCCCCTTGGCGTGGCCCCCACCTGCTCCTCCAACGAGCCGAAGGCCAGGAGGACCCCCAGATTCCACGCCCTATCCACAGGGGGTAATACCCCCTATGGCCAAAGATGGACACTCCAAACTGGGCCGAGATGCCACACAGCCACTCAGTCTTGGCGGGTTGAGACAAAGCATGTTTCCGTTCATCCAAATCCGTACACATCCAGACACTGGGTCATCAGGAGAGGGCATCACCGATCTGGTTGGGTGAAATGTACAGCTGAGTATCATCAGCGTACTGATGGAAACTCACCCCAAAACCATGGATGATCTCACCCAGCGGCTTCATGTAGATGTTAAATAGCAGGGGAGAGGACCGACCCTGAGGGACCCCACAAGAGAGCACCCTCGAGGTAGACCTCTGCCCCCCGCCAACACCGATGCGACGCCCTGAGAGGTAGGAGGTGAACCACCGCACAGTGCCCCCTATACCCAACCCCGAGGTGCGCAGAAAGGATACCATGGTCGATGGTATCGAAAGCCGCTGAGAGGTCTAATAGGACCAGGACAGAGGAAAAACCCCTGTCCGAGCCTCCAGAGATCATCCATCAGTGCGACCAATGCCGTCTCGTGCTGAAACCAGGCCAGAAGCCCGATTGATACGGATCCAGGTAGTCCGCTTCATCCAGGAAAAGCGGAAACTGCTGAGCCACCACACTCTCAACAACCTTGCTAAAAAACGAAGGTTGGAGACTGGACGAAAGTTGTCTAACACGGTAGGGTCCAGGGCAGGCTTCTTCAGAGGGTCTCACCACCGCCTCCTTCAAGGCGGTGGGAAAGACACCCTCCCTTAATGAAGTATTGACAACTGCCCGGAGCCAGCAGTGACCTCCCTGGCGGCATAAGCCAGCCAGGAAGGGCACGGTCCAACAAACATGTGGTGGAACTCAGACATAATCCCGCCCACTTCATCCTCGGAAACAGAGTGAACTCATCCCAGATCGTACTGGCCAGACTGCCTGCATCCCGCCTCAGACCACTGCAAATCAGAGGACAACCCGCCGAATCGAGCCATTTATCCGACAGATATTGACCAAACTCCTCAGCCCTGCCCCAGGTCCGCCCCTCCCTACACAAAGGAGAGAATGGGTTACCAAACAGGGTGGCTGGGCGGTTATCTGACACTATGAGGGCGAGAGATAAGACCTTCTCGCCGCCCTCATAGCTACCAGGTAAGTCCTAATATAGGCTCTTAGCTGGGCTCGATCGGACTGGGAACAGGTGGACCTCCACCTGCTCTCTAAGCCCCTCCGACGGCGTTTCATCTCCCGGAGCTCCTCACCAAGGAGCCATCCGGGATCCACAACGTGTGAGGGGTCGCATGGGGACAACCCTGTCGAGAGCCTCTGAAGCGGCCTGCTGCCAAGCAGCCACCAGGTTCTCGACAGAGCTGTGGGCAAGGGAAGAGGGAAGAAACCCCAGCTCCGCCGAGAACCGCTCCGGGTCCATAAGCCTGGGGGCGAACCATCTAAGCGGTTCCTCATCCCAGCAGTGGGGGGCAGCCTGTTGGAAGACCAGCCGTAGGAGATAGTGATCAGACCATGGAACGGGCACAGCCGTAAAAGTGGCCTGCCCTCTGTCACTACGCCACTGTTCGGAGACAAAAATTAGGTCAAGAGTGTTCCCCCCCTCATGGGTCGGGCCCTGAATTAATTGGGTCAGGCCCATGGCCTCCATAGAAGCTATGAATAAATACATCACATATCTGATATTAACACAGTTGAGAAAGTCCAGAAATATTTCACAAGAAGAGTTCTACACTCCTCTACTCGTTGCATAATACCTTATGCCACCAGACTTGAAATTCTAGACCTATAAAACCTAGAACTATGCCGCCTATGTTCCGATCTAGGTATAGTATATAAAATCATACATTGCAATGTCCTTCCAGTCAATGAATACTTCAGCTTCAACCATAACAACACAAGAGCACACAATAGATACAAACTCAAGGTTAACTGCACCAAACTTGATTGCAGGAAATATGACTTCAGCAACAGAGTGGTCAATGTCTGGAATACTCTTCCTGACTCTGTGATTTCTTCCCCAAACCCCAAAAACTTTAACCTTAGACTGTCTACTATTGACCTCACCCCTTTCCTAAGAGGTCTGTAGGGGGCGTGCATAAGTGCACTAACGTGCCTACCGTCCCTGTCCTATTGTTTCTTTTATTTTTCTTATATGTATTCATTTCATGTATTCACAACTATGTTTATCCTTATACTTATTACCTTGTAAGTGATTGACCAAATAAATAAATAAAATAAATAAAAATAAATAAATATGTTAATCTATTAGAGAATTTAAAACAACAGTGGGAGAAATGGGTGACTACAGAGTAGGAGACAGTTATTAATTCTCATCATGTCCTTACTACTACAACTAATACTGTATGTGATAGAAACAGTATCTGCCTTACAGTTGTTCATTCTGAATAGCTTGAGTTTTCAAGAAAGAAATGTTGCACCATTGTTCAGTACTTTCTGATAGAATAGCAAGCAAGGGAAAGTATACTTTGATTAACCAAAATACAGAGATACCTACTATTTTGCTACTTAGAAAATATCTAGTAATCTACTTTGAAGAATGAAATAGAATCATCCTGTTCAGCCAATGTTTCCATGAAGAAGTGTTTTCCCAAATTGGTCAGAAAATGCAGAGACTGAATTGATGCTAATAAACCCACCTTGTAAAGTGTAGATTGATGAGATCATTGTGTTGACACAGAGCAGTGGAAATGACTGATCAATAGGCTATGTAAGATAAACTGGGTCCTCCATGAAGATGCGTTCATATCAGACTCAGGGTCTCAAATAGTACTGACTCTATGCACCCCACAAAAATTAACCTTAATATTAAAGTTAGGCATTGCTAATAGTTTTTTTTCTTACACCAGTTAGTCTGTGTTTTTTTAATCAAGGTTTTTATTTATTCTACTTATAGACATCAATACATAAACAGTGTGGCACCACATTTTGGTGCAAACAGAAATAACAACATTAATTATATCCCTTACATTCATCAAACTTATATAATTCTAATGTTAATATACATATTTGTATTAAATTATAATCCTTCATTGTTTAATTATTCAATATTCCAATACATTCTTCTAATGCCAATCACTATTATTTAAACATACATGATAATTTCATTATTCAATTTTTTCTTTTGTTTTTATATTTTGAAAAAAAACCCATCTCTTTTGGAGAACAGTGTGATTCCAGGTATTTACATTTCAATACAAACATGACCATAGTTACATATCCATCTTTCTTGTTCAATTTCGTATCACATTATTACTTATTCTATTTTCTTTTAAATATTCCCAAATATTATATTCATTAAACTTATTTTATCCAATTTCAGTTCATAATATAACTTATTTCATTTTTCTTAAAATATTCTCATATCTTGCTTTACAGTATTATCTAGGATTCTTATTTCTTTTCTATATTCATTACACATATTACTTGTATCTGTCACATTTGCAATTTTATCACATACTGTTATTCCATTTATTATTCAATAATTCCATCCTTATTCTATTAGTTAAAAAAATGTCCCCTTTAATTGTCAATTTGAGCTTACCACCTAATTGCCTTGTACTTTCCTTCCATTTATTCCCTTTAATTCATTATAATTACCTCATTCTACATTAATAACAATATTCTCCTATCTATTACATATCACATGTACATATATTTAAAGTCAGATTCCTCATGGTGTTCTTTTTCTCAATCACCTTATAAATCACCTATATATTGCAAAAATATTAATCTATTCAATTAATTATAGAAACTGATATTAATCTTTCCATTACAATTCTCATGATTCATTTTAATTTTATACATCGCTAATTGTCAAATATCTATTTCAATAAAATCTGTATCTGGTATAACAATAATCCTTAAGGAGAAAGAAAAAAAAGAGAAAAAATATCAGTTCCAATCTTATCCATTTTCAAATCCTTATTCTTATATATCACAACATATTACCTTGCAGAATAACCTTCTTATTCTTTTATTCATTGTCTCTCATTCTCATAACTATGTAATTTCTTTTCATTCTTGTTTGCTTCCTGCTTCTCTTTATTTTCTGGTCCTTTCTTTTAAGTCCCCTTTTTCCCATTATTATCTCCCTCCATTTCTCATTCCAAACATTTATTTTATCCCCCTCCCTCTCTTGATCTTTTTTGTGTAATTCCCTCTTCTGCTTTTTCCCTTTCCTTTGTTTAACTTTCTGAACCATTCCCCTCTAACCACAAATTTTTAGCTTTAATTCTCCCCCTCCCCTGTTAAAATGGTTGTTATTCCACTTGATCTTCAAGACTGGTATCCTCTTTATTTAACTCCTCTTCCTCTGGTTCTCTTTGTTCTTCTTCAATCTGAATCGCCATTTCTAGTTTTTGTAGTATATTGCTGCACATTTTCAGGCTTACTTTCACAATTTCTTTCATATCTTGTAGATCCAGTCTCATTTCCGCAAATAACTCTCCCATTTTTTAGGCTGCTCCTTTCCCCCTACCTTGATAATTATATCCAATGCAAATGTCCAGTAAGTTATTTCAATCAGCATCTTTTATATTTAATTTCAACAATCAATGTCCACAAGTCTTTGTTTACAGGTTCCTTCTATTGGTTTCTTTCCCAATTTTTTCCCAAAGTCACTGGGTAGTTCCAAAGCAATTTTTTCAAATATCTTCCCCTTTGTAATATTCTAGTATTTCACTTTTCAGGATTTTTATTTTATTATGATGGAGTTCCTCTTATTTTCTTTTAAGTTCCAAGTCAATTTTTAAAAGACCAAACACTTTTTAAAGAGTCACTGAAATTTTTTCTGTACCATTAGGTGGTGCTCTCAATTCTATTTCCATGTTTCACCCTTTCTTTCACTTCCTTTTTTAAAATAAAACTTTTGTTAATTTCACTAATTCCATTTATTAGCTATTATTTCTTTTCAACACATTCATTTCCAGCATTTACTTATGCCTATTTAGTGCCAAAAATCCAATAATTATCCAATTTAATTTCCAAGCCTTTTGTGATCAAATATTTTCCTCTGAATTTTCACATCCAAATTAATTCATTTCAATACTCAAAGCCAGTTTTATGAGTTCCAATTTCCTTCTATCTCTCTTTGGTCACTGGTTCTACACAGTTTCTTCCAAAATAGTTCTTTATTTCTTAATTCCGGGGTACCTTAATATCCAAATGTTTAGCCTGGTTCACACTCCGCTCACAACTTCATCTCTCCAGCACAGTCTTAGTTTCCCAGACTGCTTCCTCTCTTCATGGTGGCCATTTTTGACCACCGCTGAAACTTGTTTTTGGCGGGGGGTTATCTTGTCAGGGAGGGGAGATGCGGCTCCCCTCAACCCTCCAAGCAATTTCCCCTTTCTTCACCACCCTCCAGGGTGGTTCTGGTCCCAATCGGGACCCTCCAACAAGTGAGCTTGGAGTGAAACCATGCACGATCGCAGATTCCGCTCCAACCACGATGGAAGAGCAACTGGAAGTCCCAGTTAGTCTGTGTTTTGACTTCTTGAAGCAACTCCAGAGTTAAACATCATTCATAGATTGACTGTGTTTTACACAATATTTTGGATTTGGCTTAGTATTTTGGGTTTTGTAAATACAACTTATGGTTTACTGCAATATATGAATCTAATTAGCTGTGGATTATTTAACAAAAATTTGTTAAATTATACCAGCTTTCATTCTCTTTTCCAGGTGATTTTGAAGATGATTTATTTGGAGAAGGTAACATCACCTCAAGGTCTGATTTTCCTGAGAGTTGGTTGTGGCTAATGGAGCAGCTGTCTGAACATCCTAACAGTAAAGGGTATTGGAGTTCTTCTGTTTATATTAGCCCACTTTTCAGTTGAAAGGAAAATCTAAATATTGCAAAATTTATACAGAAATGGGGAAGATGGTGTCTCTTCCAAGAGGAAAGGTGCTGAATGAAACCTGGGATTTATTTTTCACTTCTTTAGAAGAGAAAAGTTTTGCTCATTTCTAAGGCAGCAATTTGCCAGTCAGTCTGTTCTTTATTATGGTCAATTACCCTAATTCCATTTTAAAAAGGGTAGAATTGATGATTAATTATAGTTGTTTTTGCAAACAATAAAACAAAAGTTTGCCACTTTCAAAGAAACTGATATTGGTTATTTGTAATGAAACTGAATGATTACAGCAACTCTCTATAGGATAAATCTTAATGACCCATAAATTTATTTACTAAGTGAAACCTGGACCTTGTTTTTTATAAGTGCATCCATACATGGATTGTATTTTCAATTGCTTCTTTGCTACAAGAACAGAGTCTTAAAAATATGGGATTTCCCAAAACTTTCCTTCAGGAAGTATGTTAAAATATGGTAAGTTTAGGCTCTTTGAAATTTAAGGATGGATATTTGATTTTAATACCTTGCGGTTTAAAAGAAAAAGAAAACTTCCTACTTTAAAAACCATTGTTGGGAGAGTTGAGAAACGTAATTGTCTTTCTAGGTCCCTAATATATTGTTAAAGGCTTGATACATCCACTGATATAATCCTTTGAAAAGCCATGAATTTTGATAAATTAATCTTAGCGACGTGGATCCAGATTTATCAGCCAGGATCAAAGGACCTAGGTCCTTTGGGGAAAAAAACTGTAGTTTCAGCCAGACAGAGATGCATATGGTGTTTTCCACTTCTCACACCACTTCACATTAGCAGCAACAATGCACCTTTCCTCTTGGGTTCTACTATATGGAGCACAGTAGAAGGACCAGGAAAAGGTAGATGTGGACAAAGCTGCTTTTCAGCTCTTGCCACTTGGACTAGACGGTTTGTTTGTCTCCTACCAAAGGGCAACTTTGGAAGCTACTAGTAGAATCTTGAAGGAAATGCAGATAAAGGAAATGTGACAGTGAGTCACCTTGCAGTTGATTTCAAAGTTATGAATAGGTAGTTTATTATTTATCCAGCAGCAATCAAATTGCATTGTCATATCTGTTCCCATATTACTGTTGATTACTTTCAAAATGAGTGTTTTATTTTGAAACCGCTCTGTTGCAAACTTAGAATTTAATGGGAGAAATAGCTGATGACAACTTCCATTTGGAACTTGTTTGTATTTCCAATCAATGCTGTATTTGTAGTTGTAGGAGTTGTCTATCTAATGCTAGTTTTAAAATGCACAGTATAATAGCTCTGTAAATTACGACACATTTCATTTTGTCCCTAGGATTTCAAGCAAGACAGTACCTTTTTATCTGAGGGATTCCATCACAACCTGGGAGTTGCTGGCTGTGGGCCTTTCACCCACCAAAGGTAAAAAATTATGAATGATAGAAAGTTGGCATGGGTGAAAAGCACCTAAGAATTAAAGTAGAACTAACGTTTGTGGGGGCGGGGGTTGTGCTTTGCCATTGGCTTTCCTTGCAGGGATCTGTGTGGCTGAACCTTATGAAATAACAGTCATGAAAGACTTCTTCATTGATCTTCGACTGCCATATTCAGTAGTGAAGAATGAGCAGGTGAAAATTGAGCTGTTTTGTACAACTACGCTGATGAGGATATTTATGTAAGTTATGGGACTGTGACAAGAGTGCAGGTTTAGAAATTAGAAATGTGCATGACTTGTGTTGCTATCAATTCTTTGACAGGCAAACTTTATGTATTTCCAACTCTAAGCCACAGCATTTCCTGACCAATAAAAGAGTACCAGTGATGGAGGCAATGGTGGGCAGATTTGGCAAGACTGTTTGGACCAGAGTTGCTTAAAAATTTGCTGTCAGAACCCCTTCCCACTTTTGAACATTATAGAGGGCCCCCAAAGAACTTTTATTCCTATGGGCTATATTTACTCATCTTTACCATATTAAAATTAAAATGGATGCATTTGCAGAATATTTATCTACTGAATTATGTAAAAACAATAATTAAACCCATTACATATTAATCAATAAAATACTACTACTACTACTAACATTATTTTAAATGTTTGCAAACATCTTTACTGCCTGGCAAATAATTTTGATTTTTGTGGGCTCTGTCTTAGAAACCACCCCATAGTGCTCCTCAGATCGTAATTTAAGAAACACTGCTTTAGATAATAATCTCCGCTCCATTTGTGTTTTCTATTAAGAAGTGTGAGACACGATGGCTCAGTGGTTGAAGACATTCCCATTCCTTGCCCCAGCTTCTGCCCACCTAGCAGTGAGAAAGCATGCAAATGCAAGTAGATTAATAGATACCACTTTGTGGGAAGGTAACAGCATTCCATACACCTTTGGCATATAGCCATGCTGACCACATGACCTTGGAAAATGTCTTTGGGCAATGGTGGCTCCCTCAGCCAAGAAACAGAGATGAGCACTACAACCTACAGTCTGATATGACTGCACAGGGAAACCTTTACCTTTATTAAGAAATGTACCTCTTGGGCTCTCATATTTCAGGGTCTTATTTGCATAAAGATTCTGATTTATTCACATAGCCCTAT
>CM019149.1:186244168-186266126 GCA_009733165.1 Naja naja | reverse complement strand
AGGAAAATCTAATATTGCAAAATTTATACAGAAATGGGGAAGATGGTGTCTCTTCCAAGAGGAAAGGTGCTGAATGAAACCTGGGATTTATTTTTAATAAATCTCTTCTCTTTAGAAGAGAAAAGTTTTGCTCATTTCTAAGGCAGCAATTTGCCAGTCAGTCTGTTCTTTATTATGGTCAATTACCCTAATTCCATTTTAAAAAGGGTAGAATTGATGATTAATTATAGTTGTTTTTGCAAACAATAAAACAAAAGTTTGCCACTTTCAAAGAAACTGATATTGGTTATTTGTAATGAAACTGAATGATTACAGCAACTCTCTATAGGATAAATCTTAATGACCCATAAATTTATTTACTAAGTGAAACCTGGACCTTGTTTTTTTATAAGTGCATCCATACATGGATTGTATTTTCAATTGCTTCTTTGCTACAAGAACAGAGTCTTAAAAATATGGGATTTCCCAAAACTTTCCTTCAGGAAGTATGTTAAAATATGGTAAGTTTAGGCTCTTTGAAATTTAAGGATGGATATTTGATTTTAATACCTTGCCGGTTTAAAAAGAAAAAAGAAAACTTCCTACTTTAAAAAACCATTGTTGGGAGAGTTGAGAAACGTAATTGTCTTTCTAGGTCCCTAATATATTGTTAAAGGCTTGATACATCCACTGATATAATCCTTTGAAAAGCCATGAATTTTGATAAATTAATCTTAGCGCGTGGATCCAGATTTATCAGCCAGGATCAAAGGACCTAGGTCCTTTGGGAAAAAAACTGTAGTTTCAGCCAGACAGAGATGCATATGGTGTTTTCCACCTCACACCACTTCACATTAGCAGCAACAATGCACCTTTCCTCTTGGGTTCTACTATATGGAGCACAGTAGAAGGACCAGGAAAAGAGTGGGACAAAGCTGCTTTTCAGCTCTTGCCACTTGGACTAGACGGTTTGTTTGTCTCCTACCAAAGGGCAACTTTGGAAGCTACTAGTAGAATCTTGAAGGAAATGCAGATAAAGAAATGTGACAGTGAGTCACCTGCAGTTGATTTCAAAGTTATGAATAGGTAGTTTATTATTTATCCAGCAGCAATCAAATTGCATTGTCATATCTGTTCCCCATATTACTGTTGATTACTTTCAAAATGAGTGTTTTATTTTGAAACCGCTCTGTTGCAAACTTAGAATTTAATGGGAGAAATAGCTGATGACAACTTCCATTTGGAACTTGTTTGTATTTCCAATCAACGCTGTATTTGTAGTTGTAGGAGTTGTCTATCTAATGCTAGTTTTAAAATGCACAGTATAATAGCTCTGTAAATTACGCGACACATTTCATTTTGTCCCTAGGATTTCAAGCAAGATAGTACCTTTTTATCTGAGGGATTCCATCACAACCTGGGAGTTGCTGGCTGTGGGCCTTTCACCCACCAAAGGTAAAGAATTATGAATGATAGAAAGTTGGCATGGGTGAAAAGCACCTAAGAATTAAAGTAGAACTAACGTTTTGTGGGGGGCGGGGGTTGTGCTTTGCCATTGGCTTTCCTTGCAGGGATCTGTGTGGCTGAACCTTATGAAATAACAGTCATGAAAGACTTCTTCATTGATCTTCGACTGCCGTATTCAGTAGTGAAGAATGAGCAGGTGAAAATTCGAGCTGTTTTGTACAACTACGCTGACAAGGATATTTATGTAAGTTATGGGACTGTGACAAGAGTGCAGGTTTAGAAATTAGGAAATGTGCATGACTTGTGTTGCTATCAATTCTTTGACAGGCAAACTTTATGTATTTCCAACTCTAAGCCACAGCATTTCCTGACCAATAAAGAGTACCACCAGTGGAGGCAATGGTGGGCAGATTTGGCAAGACTGTTTGGACCAGAGTTGCTTAAAATTTGCTGTCAGAACCCCTTCCCACTTTTGAACATTATAGAGGGCCCCCAAAGAACTTTTATTCCTATGGGCTATATTTACTCATCTTTACCATATTAAAATTAAAATGGATGCATTTGCAGAATATTTATCTACTGAATTATGTAAAAACAATAATATTAAACCCATTACATATTAATCAATAAAATACTACTACTACTACTAACATTATTTTAAATGTTTGCAAACATCTTTACTGCCTGGCAAATAATTTTGATTTTTGTGGGCTCCTGTCTTAAAGCCACCTCCGCCAGTGCTCCTCAGATCGTAATTTAAGAAACACTGCTTTAGATAATAATCTCCGCTCCATTTGTGTTTTCTATTAAGAAGTGTGGGACGCGATGGCTCAGTGGTTGAAGCATTCCCATTCCTTGCCCCAGCTTCTGCCCACCTAGCAGTGAGAAAGCATGCAAATGCAAGTAGATTAATAGATACCACTTTGTAGGGAAGGTAACAGCATTCCATACACCTTTGGCATATAGCCATGCTGACCACATGACCTTGAAAATGTCTTTGGGCAATGGTGGCTCCCTCAGCCAAGAAACAGAGATGAGCACTACAACCTACAGTCTGATATGACTGCACAGGAAACCTTTACCTTTATTAAGAAATGTACCTCTTGGGCTCTCATATTTCAGGGGTCTTATTTGCATAAAGATTCTGATTTATTCACATAGCCCTATTTTCCACCAGTTTGTGATGAAGGAAAGGATGTATGTGCATGTGTACTCTGTGTGTACCCCTCTTCTGTCTTTCCTTCCATGTATCACAATGATTTGCTGATGCAGGAACAGATTTAATGGGGAATGTGTTTGCGTCATCTATGGGAAAGCTGGATTTTAAATGATTCTTATGGCCAAAGCTGCCTTGTGACTCATCTGCTTTTTTTCATCTCTACTAGGTACGAGTGGAACTGTTATACAGCCCAGCCTTCTGCAGTGCTTCCACAGAAAGTCAAAGATACCGAGAGCAGTTGCCAATTAAAGCCCTGTCCTCCAGGGCAGTATCGTTTGTGATAGTCCCATTACAGCAAGGATTGCATGATGTTGAGGTTACAGCAAGTGTCCAGGGAGAGTTGATGTCAGATGGTGTGAAGAAGAAACTGAAAGTTGTAGTAAGTAACATGTGGGGTTACATTTTGGCTCTTAGAGAAAGAGGCTGTAAATGAAGGTTACTGCAGATAAAGACCATTTACCATAACTGTATTAATGAGTGTACTCTTTAACTTCCTCCATTGCAACAGAAAGACATTTGGTCTCAAAACTTTACTTGTAACTGCACAAAATGGCATCTCTACCACGGTAGCTAAAATGGTCTAGTTCGTTATCTATCTTGGACTGCATAAAGTATTTTTTGCACTATAAGATGCACTCCCCCCTCCCCAAACAACTTGTTCTGATTTTTCCTCCATTTTCTGGATCCTTTGCTCATTTTTTGTTATCATTTTTTGGAAATTCTCAAGTTTTTCATCTATATTTTGAAGTTTTTCTTTCATCTCTCCTGTGTCATTTCTCACTTCCTCTATATCTTTCCTTATCTCATTATGACTTTTTGTCCTGGACTCCTGTAGCACCTGAAACATCACCAATATTTCCTTTTGAAAAGTATTTGAGTTTTCCAACTGTAACATACTCTCTATTGACCTCTGATTATATGGGCTTGAGGAAGCTGATGATGGTGTAGAAGATGTTGGTTTGGTTATATTTGAGGTGCTTGACATCTCAACAGCTGATGTTGATTCCTTCTTTTCCTTCTTTCCTCTATTTGTAAGCTAACAATGGGTATTTCCACCAATCCTACTAACAGCCAGAAGTAATCCATCCAAGAGCTACACATCTGTGGCACCCCAACACTTCAATATCCTATGTGTCAAATAAGAATAACTGACATGTCAAAAAAAGAAAACATATTACAACTTCAACTCCCTCCAATTCAGATTCAGTCAGTCTTCAATATCTCAGTATCTCAATATTTCAATATCAAAATCAATTAGGTTTGTAATCCATAGGGCCTGCTGTAACCCCAGCCTTGATTTTTCAATATTCCAATAGTTCACAGGAACAATCCACACTGGCCATACTTTGTTAAAAAGAAAAAAGGAAGAAGAAGAAAAAATCAGAGAGTGAAAAGGAAAAGAGGAAAATTATCTTTTATACTGTCTTTTATAATGTCTTTTATACTGTTCTGTCTTCTATCAATTAATACTTGTAATCCACAAGGCCTGCTGCATCCCTGGTCCTTGATAATCCACTGTTCAAAAAAAAAGAGGGAAAAAAATCAAGCTAAACCCAAAGCTTTCTTCTCACATCTGCAAAATAAGTATTTGTCTTTCCACTTTTTCCATCCATTAGCCAAAAATATTTGTAATCCACAGAAATTCAAAGACAGTTCTTCCCTGTAGCTGCCATGTATCTTGCTTTTCCCATAGTAATTTCCAAAACAAAGCTTAGTGTTTAATCTATTTCCTAGCACCAGATATAGCAGTTCTCAAAATCAAGTATTATCAGTCTCTTGTTAAACCTAACCAGTTAAAAGTATTCTTGTATATACCAACTTTAGCCAGCAGCTTTCTTTTTATTTATTATTTATTTATTTTATTGGACTTATATGCCGCCCCATCTCCGAAGACTCGGGGCGGCTCACAATTAAAACATACAATACAATAAATATTTTAAAAAGGATTAAACAGTTAAAAGCCCAATAAAACCAAATTAAAATACTTAAAATTATCCCACACCCCCGGTGAGGTAGTCACAGCCCGACTTGGTCAAACAACCAGGTCTTCAAATCGCGGCAGAAGGTGCGGAGGTCAGGGGCCAGACGGAGGTCCAGAGGCAGTTGGTTCCATAAGTTGGGGACCGCTACAGAATAGGCTTGTCGCCGGGGGACCACCAGCCAACACTGACTTGCCGACGGGACCCCGAGGAGTCCTTGCCTATGTGCCCGCACAGGGCGGATGGCGCTCGATATCGGCAGGAGACGCTCCCTTAAATATTGTGGACCCATGTCGTGTAGGACTTTGAATGTTAAAGCCAAAACCTTGAATCTCACCCGGAGTGCAACCAGCAACCAATGCAGGCCACGCAGGAGGGGGGTAATATGGGAGAATCGGGTGACTCCCATCACCACCCGCGCAGCTGCATTCTGCACCAGCTGCAATCTCCGGATGGTATGCAAGGGCAGTCCTAAATAGAGAGCATTGCAGTAGTCAAGTCGCGAGGTGACAAGGGCATGGGTGACTGTACGCAGGGCATCTCGGTCCAGAAACAGTCGAAGCTGGTGAACCAGCCGGACCTGGGCAAAGGCCCCCCTGGCGGCGCCCCCACCTGCTCCTCCAATTGGAGCCGTGCATCCAGGAGGACCCCCAGGTTCCACGCCCTATCCACAGGGGGCAACACCACTCCCCTATGGTCAACGATGGACATTCCTGACTGGACCGAGATGCCGGTATGTACAGCCACTCAGTCTTGGCCGGGTTGAGCCGAAGCATGTTTCCGTCCATCCAGATCTGTACCGCATCCAGACAGCGAGTCATCATGGAGAGGGCATCACTGATCTGGCCTGGGGTGGAAATGTATAGCTGAGTATCGTCAGCATACTGATGGTATCTCACCCCAAAACCACAAATGATCTCACCCGGCGGCTTCATGTAGATGTTGAACAGGAGGGGGGAGAGGACCGACCCCTGAGGGACCCCACAAGTGAGTGCCCTTGGGGCCGACCTCTGCCCCCCCGTCAACACCGATGGCGACCATCCCGAGAGGTAAGAGGAGAGCCACCGAAAAACAGTGCCCCCCACTCCCAACCCCTCGAGGCGTGCAAAAGGATACCATGGTCGATGGTATCGAAAGCCGCTGAGAGGTCTAATAGGACCAGGACAGAGGAAAAACCCCTGTCCCGGGCCCTCCAGAGATCATCCATCAGTGTGACCAATGCCGTCTCCGTGCTGAAACCAGGCCGGAAGCCCAATTGGTATGGATCTAGGTAGTTCGCTTCATCCAGGAAAAGTGGAAACTGCTGAGCCACCACACTCTCAACAACCTTCGCCAGAAAACGAAGGTTGGAGACTGGGCAGTTGTCTAACACGGTCGGGTCCAGGGCAGGCTTCTTCAGGAGGGGCCTCACCACCGCCTCTTTCAAGGTGGAGGGAAAGACACCCTCCCTTAACGAAGTGTTGATCACTGCCTGGAGCCAACCGCAGGTGACCTCCCTGGCGGCATAAGCCAACCAAGAAGGCACGGGTCCAACAAACATGTGGTGGAAGACACCGCATAATCCTGTCCACTTCATCCTCGGAAACAGGATTGAACTCAGCCCAGATCACATCAGCCAGACTGCTTGTACCACGATCCTCAGACCACTGCAAGGTGGAACACAACCTGCCCCGAATCCACGTGATTTTATCCGACAGATATTGACCAGATTCCTCAGCTCTTCCCCGGGGAGGGTCCACCACCTCCCCCGGATATAAGAGGGAGCGGGTGGCCCTAAACAGGGCGGAAGGGCAGTTATCTGTGGACGCTATGAGGGTGGAGAGATAAGACCTTCTGCCTCCCTCATAGCTACCAGGTAAGTCTAATGGGCTCTTAGCTGGATTGATCAGTTGGGGCGGGTGGCCCTCCACCTGCTCTCTAAACCCCTCCGCGGCACTTCATCTCCCGGAGCTCCTCAGTATACCAAGGAGCCACCCGGGATCCACGGCGCCTGAGGGGCATGGGGACAACTCTGTCAGGGCAGCCCCAGCAGCCTGTTGCCAAGCGGCAGCTGGTCCTCGGCAGGTTGTGGGCAAGGGAAGTGGGAAAAACCCCAGTTCCACCTGGAACCTCTCCAGGGTCCATCAGGCGTCTGGGGCGGAACCATCTAAGTGGCTCCTCATCCCAGCGGTGGGGAGCAGCCTGTTGGAAGACCAGCCGAAGGAGATAGTGATCAGACCATGGGACGGGTAGTATTGTACAACTAGCCTGCCCTCTCTCACTACGCCACTGTTCCGAGACAAAAACTAGGTGGGGTGTTTCCCCCCTGAGTCGGGCCTTGAACCAACTGGGTCAGGCCCATGGCCCCCATGGAGGCCATGAATTCCTGGGCCAAACCCGACGCCCCCCCCCAGGGAGGGCAGATTAAAATCACCCAGGACCATAAGCCCTGGGAGATCCACCGCCACCCCTGAGAGGACGTTGAGAAGCCCAGGCAGGGTTGCTGCTACACAGCTGGGGGAAAGGTATGTCAGCAGCAAACCCACCCGACCACCAGGCCCCCACCTCAGGAGAAGGGTCTCACAACCGCCTATCTCAGGAACAGCGACCTCCCTCGGAATCAAGGTCTCCCGAATAACCACAGCCACTCCACCACCCCTCCCCTGGGCCCGTGACCAGTGCAAAATCCAAAAACCTGGGGGGCATAGATCAACCAGAGGGACCCCTCCCTCTGGCCCCAACCAGGTCTCGGTGATGCAAGCCAGGTCCGCAGCCTCCTCCTCGATCACCTCACGGAGGAGGGAAGACTTATTAGCCACAGACCTGGCATTAAAATACACCAGTCTGAGCCCAGGGGGCCCAGTTCCCGTGCCCCCAGGGGAGGAGGTCATAGGGTCGGAGCGCCACTGCTCGAAGATAGTGAGGGCGCGCTCCCAACACATAATCTGGCCCTATGCCTCCTCATCTCCCGCCGATCCCAACCACCCTGGGGATTGCGGTCCCCGGCCTGCACTCCAGGCCCCCAGCGGCCCCCACCCCCTGCCCCCCCGCCGCAAGCCGTGCTGCAGCCCACCCCCTCGGCATCATTTCCCACCCTCCTCCCTAACCTTCTTAAAAATTTAATTAAAAATTTAAATAAAGGGGCCCTAGTGACCCTCTTTCCCATTTTATTAGAGCCCCAGCCCTGCCCCATCCCTCTGCCATGCCATCTCTCCAGGTTCCATAACCCATCCTCGAGGTAGGCCGAAGATAATACAATAGGGCAAACCTGAGAGGGAGGGAGTCCTCTCAGGGCCTGCAATTCTGCTACCGTGTAAGATCGTATGGTAGAAGAGCATATCTAAAACGGACATAAGGGTTAAAGGAGATGACAACACCAATAACGGCAACAAAGTCTGGTATACAACTTGGTCTAGTCCGAGATATTATCCATTGGAGGGTCCAGATTCAAAAAACCAGGCTGCCCTCTCATGGCAGACCCGTGGCAGATGTTCAAACCTCAATCTGGAGTAGGCCACGCTCTCTCACCGCGGGCATCTCCAGTGTAATCCGTAGACAAAGGTCTTAAATGGCTGCACAGGGAGAGAGTGTGTCCCTCCTGCTGGTCTCTCACTCCAGCAAGGGGCACAATAAAACCCCGCCGCCGTAAACCAAGTTGAAGGGTGTGGAGCCAGCTGGGATTTCGAACCCCAAACTCACCCTTCCATGACCTGAGGTTCAAAGCAGATAGTTCCCTCCCAGCAGGAAGAGTACCTTGGAGTTTCAGACAGATGACAAAAGATGACAAAAAGGACAGACGACACATGAGATAAGATGGAGAATAGTGGCTCCACCAATGGGGGAGACCAGAGTCCGGCAAACGATGGTCCCAGAGGAGGGCGGTTGGACCCTTGGCAGATAGGGCTCCAGCAAAAAACCATCCCAAAACAGGGCTAGGACCGACGGTGGTTCCGGGATCACCACCACTAATCTTCCCCGGAGTCCACAGAGTCACCTGCCGGTCCGTCATCGATCCCATGGGGAAGGTTGCCGGCACCTCCGCTGCCTTCATGGCCAACCTGATCACGCCCGGCAAAACCCCCCATCGGCCTGAAGGCGGGGCCACCGCCACCGCCCATAACAGCCAGATGGGGGTCAGCCACAACTCCCTCCATTCTAGTGGCTCCTGAGGCTGCTTTCTGGCTGCTCCTGGAGAAGGCCCCACTCTTGGGGCAGTCATCCTCCCGTAACGGCCCCTCGACCAATGCAAA
This sequence comes from Naja naja, assembly GCA_009733165.1. Classification (NCBI taxonomy): domain Eukaryota; kingdom Metazoa; phylum Chordata; class Lepidosauria; order Squamata; family Elapidae; genus Naja; species Naja naja. The sequence goes on along the minus strand of CM019149.1, from coordinate 186,257,253 downwards.
GGTTGGGGGCAACAACAGCCGCAGCCGCCGTCCTCCGCCACTTTCGGAGGGTCCTGAGAGGTCCAACACCAAAGGGTCCAGCACCCTCGGAGCCTCCTCTCCCCGTACAGCCACAGCTCACGCCGCAATCCCCAGCCGGACAAAGATCCACCGGAAGGAATCGCTGGACCCACTCTGGCGCTCGCCGCCGCCACCGCCGGGCCTGTCACCACATCCACGGCCGCTAGCGAGTCATGCCGAGTCATGGTAACACAGCTCCGCCGACTCAGAGACCCGGAAAAAGCTGCCTCCCAGACAAGCCAAGTCCAGCGGCTCCCGGCGAGAGATCTCAACAACCTCCCTGGAAATTCCGGCATTGAAAACAGGCACTCCGGGGATCGCAAGCCCCCTCCGAGACCCTCTCAGACGGCCATCAAACCCTTTTGCCGTTCGGAGCTCAACAGAAGACGGCCATATCAGGTAGACATGCCCTTTCCATTATGAGTTAGGATTCCGAAAAAAGGAAAAAAAGAAAGAAAATAGTAGAAAAAAATGACTTTCACTTAGTATAGCCCCCAAATAGTTTGGAAAAAAAACAACTCAATAAAAATACATCCTGTCTATATCTTAAAATTGTGCTTATCTTGTTAAAGTACTCAGTCCAGTCTTTTTCTTCCCAATTGAAAATAGTTATTTCTTTACTTCTCTTTCACTTCCAGCGGGTGTGTAAACCACTCAAAACTTTCACTCGCCACTTTCCAGAGAGAGAAAGAGTAACAATTCCCTCCCTCCTTCTCTCTAGAGTCTCCCTTCTTCACAAAAACACTTTGGTGAACTTAGCTTAAATTCTGGGTAGAAATTAGGCAATCCTTACCCAAGTCCACTGTTTCTCTTTCTGCTTCTCTTCATGCTTGCTTTGTTCCAGTTGTCACAGCTCTGATTCAGCCATTAATGGCTGTCTTCTTCTCCACCTGTCAGGAAGATTTCCCTGATGCAGCAAAGTGGGCTGCTGTCTACTTGTAATCTATGGGAGCCCTCCCTATCTTGTCACCCCTACAAGGTGAAGTTTGGCTCTGAAGAGCCTCCAGGCAGGCAGAAATCAGCTGGGCTTCATGAGCACCACTCACCACACAGCTGTTTCTCTCTGACATCAACCAGAAGTTCATTTCTAATAAAAATACTTTTAAAAGGAGAACAGTAGAAAATCAGAATCTATAGGAGATGAGCAAGCTAAGCTGTAAGGCTAAGTAAAAATTGTCATCAGTTTGAAGTCATTGCATTTCCAGCCCTCTTTCAGAGAATTCAGAATAACAGAGTTGTAATGGATCTTGGAGGTCACCTAGTCCAACCCCTTTAACCAAGCAGGAAACCCTATAACATTCCAGACAAATGGCTACCCAATCACATCTTAAAATCCTCCAGGGATGGAGGATCCACTGCTGTATAGTGGCGTCCTGAGGGGAGAAGTTGAAACAGTTCATGTCCAGGATGTGAGGGGGTCTATAGATATTTTCTCAGCCCTCTTTCTGGTTTGTGCAATATACAGCTCCTCAGTGGAAGGAAGGCTGGCTGAGATTGTTTTTTCTGTTGTCCTATCTGTTGAAGTCTGTCCTGTCCTGTTTGACTGCTGTGCGAACCAGATAGTTATTGAGATACAAATGACAGACTCAATAATTCCTCTAGAACTGTATCAGCAGAACTTGGGCAATCTGAATTTTCTGAGTTGATGCAATAAGAACATTTATCATCTAAACTTCATCAAATATGTGGAATATCACTCTGTGAGAAGCAGGGCACACACAGACAACATACAGCAGCTTTTATTGGGGACGAAGAATGCATGGAAGGCAGTACAGTAAGAATAAGTAAGAACACCTTGAATGACCAAGACATTCTTGTCCCCCTGCCCCCATAATCTGAGATAAAGAAGCTCAGGGCTTCCAGGATAAATATAAATTAATCCTTAATAGAGGGCCACATTGATATCTCAGTAGAAGATATCTGGCTGACTTAAGACTTTTCCTATTGTGCACTCAAGCACCAATTTGATTACTGAATATTTTGGTACACTTCTAAGGGATGCTACAAGGGAGTTTTTATATTTTGTAATTGCTAGTTTGAAGTACCTGTTGCTGTCATGCATTATATTTTTATTTGCAATCTCCCATAAGAGATTGTTCTGGTGTCTTTTTCTGTAACAGCCTGAAGGGGAATGGAAAAGTATTGTTACTATTATTGAACTGGACCCACATACAAAAGGAATTGGTGAGTAACTCTCATTCTTACTCATTATTTCCCATTATACCTTTTACTAAGTCCTGGGGATGGCAAAGTCCTTTTGCCTATATTTTTCCAGAAAAAAGAGGATCTTTTACCATGACAGTTTCAAAATAAAAGTTATTTTACTTTGCAAAAGTTATGTTCCTTCCTGTTAAGTGCCTATTAAGATAATTGTGTTGAATTCCATTTACAATTGATTATTAGAAACAATGCCAAAGAGAAACTTAATGTGGAAATAACTTGTATTTTTCTTTTCTGTAATTCTCTTCATTTTTTTCATTTTTCAGGTGGAACACAGGTAGAATTGGTCAAAGCCAATAAATTAAATGACAGGGTTCCTGATACGGAAATAGAAACCAAGATTACTATTCAAGGTAAGAATTAGTTATTTGAAATCCAGGCTCCTGCATCTGTTAAACAGAGAAAATGACATAGTCACAAGCCCAATTCTTGCTACAATTCACTGGTGCTGGAGATGGATTCCTGAATAAGACAATACCTCCTTGCTCTTCCATTCACAAATATATAGCAATGTAGATCAGAGCAGTGGTGGGATTCAAATAATTTAACGACTGGTTCTCTGTTCTAATGACTGGCTGGGTAGGTGTGATGACCCAGAGTAGCTCAGCAATGGAATAAAGTCCAAAATATAACTCAGTCCTTTAATGCCTTAAAAGAGCATTTCAAAAACAAAACAAAACACAGTTCGTATTTTAAAACACTGATAACAAAAAAGAAACCAAAACCAAACTACCTCAATATAATCCCTCGACAGTCCAGGGTAGATAAATGCCCGCTTCAAGAAAATAAACAGGAACAAACTACTGGAAGAACACCAAACAAGATAAACCTTCTTTAAGCAGCAAACGTTAACCTTGACTCCAGCAGCCGGACTACGCATGTTTGGACTTAAATACAGAGCTCCCAGCTGCAAGCCCTGAGGAGGATCACGGCCCCCTCCTCCTGAGTAGAGCACACTTTGATCTGATCCTCTCCTTCCTGCGTGCTCTAGGGTGGATAGAAGATGGGCCTGGATCCTCCTCAGAGGCCTCAGCTGGCCTCTGCTCATCCCCAGCCTCCTCCACCTCCTCTGGAGCCACATTCCCATACCCTGCCGGCTGCTCCTCCTCTTCCTCGGAGTCAGTCTCCAACCGGGGCATGACACTAGGTGTGCCTGGGTGAGCATGGCCAACTCAACGTTACTCACATTGAGGGGTGCCTCGACTGGCCTCTCCTTGCCATGCTCATCCCGCCTCCCCCCCCCCCTCCCAGCCACTCCTTGTCATGCCCAGCCTTGCCTTGCCTGGCTTCTCCTCAACTTACAACCACAATTGAGCCCAAAATTTATGTTGCTAAGTGAGAAATTTATTAAGTGAATTTTGCTCCATTTCACAACTTTTCTTGTCACATTTGTTAAGTGAATCACTGCAGTTGTTAAGTTAGTAACACGGCTGTTAAGTGAATCTGGCCTCCATTGACTTTGCTTGTCAGAAGATTACAAAAGGGAATCACATGACCCTGGGAGACTACAACTGTCATAAATGTGAGACAGTTGTAAACCACCTGAATTTTGATCACGTGACCATGGGGATGCTGCAATAGTCATAGGTATGAAAATGGTCATAAGTCACTTTTCTAAATGCCACTGTAACTTTGCATGGTCACTAAATGAACTGTTGTAAGTCAAGGATTACCTGTACAGAAATACAAAAGGTTTCTTTGTTTGTAAAAAGCTGCCCTAAATACCAATCATTAGATTAGAAATGGGGGAATACACACTGAAGATCAGTGACAATCATAGCCATCATGGAAACCTAAACTATTCTGTCTGAATACCTTTGGGATACAAAAACAACACAGGCACAAAAACAGGTGAAGTCCCTTTAATTCCTTCAACTTGGCTTCAAAGCTCCAAATATCCTTGACTGGAGACAAAAACTCCCCACAGTTGCAAAAGGAGGACATGCCATTTAAACTAAAAATACCTATAAATTATAAATAGAAAAAACTACACAAACCACACTGAAGCAATTAAGGGAACCAGGCAAGATAAGGGCTTGAAGACCTCCACAGATATCAGAATACACACTGGGAAGGACGTCAAACTCAGATAAGAACAGAGAGACTAGAAATATTTTCACACTTTGTTTCCAGCACTGGCTCATGTGCAGTCTGTCCTTTTAACCAGTTCTCACTGCTGCGGCCCATGAAGGGGATCAAGGCCCTTTCCTCCCCCATAGGCCATGCCATTCACATTTCTTGCTTATCCTCTCTTCCCTGTGCCCTAGGATGGAGAGGGATGGGCCTGGGTCCTCCTCTGACTGTCCAGCCAGCCTGTGCCCTTCCCCAACCTCCTCCACAGCTTCCGGAGCCACACTTCCACTCCCTGTCGGCTGTTCCTCCTCTCCCTTGGAGTCAGTCTCCAACAGGGGCATGACACCTTCTTTTTCATCAGCAATACCTGCAACCTGTAGTTACAAATCAGTCAGAGTGCCAGAGCACCTTGAGGAATTTAAATAGTTAAAATGCAATGATAACCACCAGCAGCCAACTCTAAAGGGTTTCATAAAGTGAAACCCTTTAGCAGAGAGGTCATTTAAGCTTGCCAGAAAGTGGGTGGGCATATTTGGGCTACAAAATGCCAAGCTAAAGAGACAAATTAACAAAGTATATAGGGGACCCAGGTCCAAGTGTCTGCCCTCACAAGCTTGTCAGGATCACAGTAAAATTAGTACATGCCACAAGTATCTAAATAAACTTCAAGCCTGGTGCCATGTTACTAAGTCTTATTATCATGAAAGAAAACTAAAACAATTGGAGGGAGGATCCACACCCATACTTCCTTTTTTAAAAAATCTTACTATCAGTGAGCAATCATGTGCCTTGGCCACTCCGAAGCAATGCAAGAGACTCCTGTCCCAAAGGTGCTTTTCAGATGCAACTGGACTTTCTTGAAACCAAGGAAGTCCAGTTGCCTCTTGAAAAGTGCCTTGGAACAACCATGACCTGGATGACTGAAGAATCCCCATAGACAAGAGACTCCTGTGCTCAGTGAACCAACAAAGCACACAGGAGCAATCATTAGATCCATTTGCACCACTTAAAGATACCAGCTGGTCTCAATTTAAGGAAAGATCACACACCTCCAGAAAGACAGTAAAAAAAAATCAGACAGCATTGTGACCCACCAGCTGCCAGCTGAGCTGACAGCAGACTCAGACAGTGAGGAGGTTGGGGAGCAACTTGGGACAGTCCTGGAGTCTGGGAAGACTCTTATGGATGCTCTGCATCAGAAGCAGAGATAGGGCTAGGGCCATCCGACATTTCCCAGTTGCCTTCAGAGTCAGAGATAAGTGGGGAAGAAGAACAGTTGGAGCCTGTTTCAGATGCACGTATGCACGAGCTGTCAGGAGAGGAGAACAAAGAACAGGGGTCAACTCAGAAGGAAAAGCACACATGGATGCTGAATGACCCCTCCCTGGGGAATAAATAGAAGCAAAAGGGGAGTGGTGGTTGCCAGAGAGAATTAGTTCACTTATTATTATGAAGATTTGCTTATTCTGGTTCCTGCCTCAGAGACTCCTTGCCAGGAATTAATTTTCAGCTTTGCGACTGGAAGCTCTTGGCTTGGCAATTATCCATGGACTAATAAGGTCTGTTCTTGCACTTAACCCTTGGAAGGATTATTGCCAGGACTTTTCTGTGTGTGAATGCTATGAATTCACAGTAACTAAATAAAGAGGGTTTTTTTGGAACAAGGAGTCTGTTTCTTGGTTCTGCTAAGCCTGGGTCAGAACAGACAGAGTGCCAAACTTGCATCCTGCCTCTCAGCCATTGCTTAACTTGATCTAGCAGGCAGCAGCGGTCCAAAAATATTACCTCATCACTTTCCTATCAGTGGCAGGGGGGAGAAGACCTCCTGAAGACTCCTTTTTTTTGTAACAAACAAAGACACCAAAGACTACCCAGATCACTCCATTTAGAGAAGATTACAGATCCAGGGAAGAAAGAGGACTGCAATTTATTTATTTATTTATTTATTTATTTATTTATTACATTTATATGCCTTCTCCAAGACTCAGGGCTGCTTACAATTTTTGGAGCACAACCCAATGCGCTCAGCAATAGCCTTCATTCCATTGTATATGCCTGCTTATTACTAAGTGGCATTTTTACAAAGTCAGCTTATTGCCCCCAACAATCTTGGGTCCTCAATTTACCTACCCTGAGAGGATGGAAGGCTGAGTCAACCTTGAGCCTGGTGGGATTCGAGCCTACAGTAATTGTAGACAGCTGGATCTTAAGAGCAGGCATTTAACAGCCTGAGCCACCAAGGCTATTTGATTTATATTCCTGCCTATTTGCCCATGGCGACTTGAGGTGCAATTGCCCACTCCCACCCTTAATTGGGGATGGAGAAAGCAAGGAGTGGCTGGAAGGAGATTCAGCCCAGTTACAAGTAAACCTCAAAAGGACGGTGCCAGGAACCACTAAAGCAGTGTAAATTGCTTAAAATAACCCTTCCCTTTAAAAAAGTCAAGCCCCAGAATAAAAGTACTAGCAAAGGAAAAACTCCAGAGAAGCAGCTCAGACTACAGAAAGTCTGGGCATACTGCCAAGAACCATTAAGCAGCTGTTACAATGTAACAAGGCTTAACCACAGAGGCAGTTTCGGAAAACACTTAAGTAGGGCAATAAAGATTAGTAGGATTAGTCTGGAAACAACAGACAGAGGCACACCAGAACACCTCCTTCCTGCCTTCCTGACAGGATTAACCCGTAAGGTGGGAAAAACAAAGGGCTGTTGGAACGAGATTTCTTTCAACAGGTGGTTCGCCAAACTGTTGAGAAAGTTAGCTACCGGTTCTCCGGAACAGATGCAAACCGGATGAATTCCACCACTGGATTAGAGCCTTCCTTATTGGATTCACAGGTACAATGGAGCTGTACCACTTCTGACATTTAACCTTATTACTTCTGCCCATCTGATGAGATCAGATGAAGTGGGTGTGCTCCAGGTCCTATTGTTTAAACAGTGTAACCTTGTGAAACCTAAGAAACATTCCATCTTTGTTGCAGTGCCTATTGTGTGTAATGACACTACCCCCCCCACAGATCCATGCAGGTGTAACCCTAGTGACATTTTAAAAATCATTTAAAAATAAAATTAAACAATGGCTGCATGAAATTCTTAAGGAACAAATAGAACTGGAACCAGAATTATTTTTGTTAGGGATAGTCAAAAAGAAATATGAAAAAAACATAAAATATATTGCATTACACATTTTAACAACCACCAGAATAGCTTATGCTCAATGCTGGAAACACAATTGTATACTCCCCTGATGAACTGATCATTCAAAAATTATGACATGTGCTGAAATGGACAAATTGACTTTAATGTTACAAGAGAAAGATGAGTCTGAATGCTATAAAATTTGGGGGAAATGATACAACTGGATTGGATTAAGACAGATAGAAAATGAAGGAATTTAAGATAAGCAACTTATAGATTAAATGTATATATTTGTATAAAATTGTTTAGATTTTAGTATAGATTAATGTATATTATTTAGAATGTATAGATATAGATATGATTTAAGATATGAATGTATAAAATTGTATATATTTGTGATATGCACAAAAGAGAACAGATTTCACAGAACTGTTTATGAATATCTTTTTGTTTTGTTTTTAAAAGACACAAAAGACTAATAATGTTTATTAATAAAATAGAAAAAATCATTTAAAAATGATGGTTTTTCTCATGAAGCCCTTGTAAAGGTTGGTTTTCTGCCACTATTGAGTTCATCTGCTGGTCAACTATGTCTTTTCTCTATATATATGTATTATTACTCCTTTTAACTGTAAGCCATACTGAATTGCTAAAGAGAGCAGGAATCTCAAAATTGAATTAAATAAATTAGTCCTAATTACCTTAGGCTCAATGCTGTAAAGAAAAAATAGTAGAGTTGGAAGCCAAATTAGACTAATAATTTTGCCATAAATATATTGAAGCTTAAAGCAAGATCACAAACTACCCAGCTTCTACAGATGTTTGGCAATTTTTCAAGTTCAGGTGACCCTGTGGCTCAGACTATTGAAAACTCAATTGATGGAAGTAAACTCAACCATCTCATTATCACTCCTTTTGGCTGTGGGGAGCAAAATATGATCCCATGACTGCACCAGTTATTGCCACCTACTACCTGGACACCACACAGCAGTGGGAGACTCTCGGCATAAATCGGACTGAAGCTGTCAATCAGATCATGACTGGTAAGGCAAATTGTCTCCACACTTGTTTTCTTCAGGGATGGAAATGAGATTCATTCATTCCTACAATGAACAAATGTAAGACCCACAGAAGTCAAGAAGCCAAGTATTCTTAAATGTTGGCAGGGTTCTTTGTTGTTATTGTTGTTTTCACAAGGTAGATTTCTACTAGCTTAGCTAAGGATATCACTTCTTTAGCCTGGAGGGGTGGAGGTGGTCATAGTAACTGCTGAGAAATATTTAAATATGGACTCATGGAATTATCACAATATTCTATAAAAGGAAAGACATTTTCTTCTCTTTGCAGTGAGTTTAGAAGTATTGTTCTGCTATCGAATGCTTGTTTTTCAGGAATACAGGACAGCAGTCTTCAACTCCTTTGTGGTTGTTGTTAAGAATCTTCAACTCCTTTTGTTGTTGTTGTTGTTTCAGAATCTCAATGGCAGAGTGGGATAGTTTTACACTGAGACCAGAACACAAATCAAAACAATTGTAAAGGAAAATCAGCTCCAATGAGACACACAGCAGAGAAAGAGGAGTGCAAAACTGTTCTGGATGCCAGTGTGGATGCAAGTTTGATTTTGTATGTCTGGAGCTAAATTTCACAGCTCTTTCTATATTGTCCGTTTTCAGGTTATGCCCAGCAGTTGGTGTACAAGAAAGCAGACCATTCCTATGCAGCATTTACAAACAATGCATCTAGTTCTTGGTAAGGACAAAATATAGCCATTACTTTCAGATCATGGAAAAGCTTTCCTCTAACATTCTCTATAAATATTCATATATTTTCATTTTCTAACTTCTGCTGGTGCATCTGTCTTTGCATTTCCTTTCTTGTTTTCTTCATTCCTTTGCTCCTTCTAGAATAGAATAGAATAGAATAGAATGGGATCTGGAAGCGACCTTTGGGGTCTTCTAGTGCAATCCCCTGCTCAAGCAGGAGATCCTATACTATTTCAGACAAGTGACTGTCCAGTCTCTCCTTAAAAACCTCCAGTGATGAAGCACCCATGAAGGCAAGCTATTCCACTGGTTAATCGTTCTCACTGTTTGGAAGTTTCTCCTTAGTTCCAGGTTGCTTCTCTCCTTGATTTGTTTCCATTCATTGTTTCTTTTCCTGCCCTCCTTTGCTTTAGAAAATAAGTTGATCCCACTAGATTGACTGGTTGACATCGCAGCAGGGCGGTTATGGGATAGCGGAGCTCCATGAGCACAGCAAAACCCAGCTGATACCTGCTTGCCAGGAGATTCTATAGTCCAAAGCCACCCTGGAGGGGTGGTGAAGAAAGGAGGGGTGCTTTGTAGATTGTGAGGAAACAGCAATTTCCTTGTTTGATCCAAAGAAAACCCTCCTGATCGATAGCAGAGCTGATGGCCATTTTGGCAAGACCAAAGCTTTGACAAGAAGAATATGTGCTGGAGCAATTTGTGGGCAGTGGATTAAAACTGGGTGGGCCAACTTTCAACTTCTATTTTAGAGACTTAAACTCAAATAAAAGAATTCTTTAAAAAAGATTCTCCAAAACATTAAGAAAGTGGTAATTTATTACATGGAGAAAGATTACAGACCTAAAAGTGAAATAAACTATCAAGACTGTGAAGCTTTAAAATAGAGAAGGACAGGACTGGACCTGTTAGTAGCATGAAAAGTGATTTAGTTTGTGGATAATATTGCTTGATTATTGGAATAATTTGTACAAAGAAACAGAAACTTTGCTTTTTCTTTTGCCCCAAGTTTTGCCATGTTTAAAGCTGGATTTTAGAGCAGTGGTATCAGATCCGTGTATCTGCCATTCTTTGATGGAAGAAAGGGGGTTGGATTTGATACATTTAATTCTTTTTCCTCTAAATATCCCAAATATCTTATTTCTTACATTGCCTTTGGTATAACTTTTTACATGATTTATAATTGTTGCCTGGTGCCCCAGATGCCTGGAAAATTCTCACCTCCTGGGAGATGCAAGGGAGAAGGAGCCATGTGGATTGCAGCTGCTCAAGATAACCCTGGGAAACTTTCCTTATCTGCTTTCTCAGAGGCACTGGTACATCTTCACACCTGTGGATTGGTGGAATCCACATCAGACTGTTGGGAGGGGTCTCTAATTCCTCTATCCTAGTTGCATGCCCTGAGGGACCTCAGTTCCTGCTTTAAATTTTGACTTGCTTTTACCTCCTTTAATAAAAGATTCCTTTTGAAATACAAAGTTTTCAAGAGTCTATACCCGTGGTTAAGCCTATGGCATGCAGGTTAAAGGTGGCACACAGAACCTTCTGTGGGGCATGTCATCGCCAGCTGTTCTTCTGGTTTCTGCAGAGAACCCTCTCTGATGGGGATCTGGCCAGCTGGTCTTTGAAGGCACTGGAGCACCAAAATGGCCCCAAAACATCCAAAAACAGGCCGTTTTCAGGCTATTTTGGCCCGAACAATGGCCTGAAATGCCCCAAAATAGCCTGAAAATGCCCCCAAAACAGCCCCAAAATGGCCTGAAAACAGCCTGAAAACAGCCAAAGAACAGGCCATTTTTGGTCTGAAAAACAGCCTGAAAACGGGCCAAAAACAACCTGAAAATGGCCTGAGAATGACCAAAAATGGCCAAAAACAGGCATGCGCACTAGCAAGCTGGTCTTTGTTTCCGGCTGGCACATGCAAATGCACGCGCATTCCTGTTTGGGCACTCAGTGCCAAAGAGGTTTGCCATCACTGGTCTATATTTATATTTTGAAGAGTGGAGAGACTGGTCCTTACAGGGGGTGCCATCTACTGGTCAAAGAAGATATTATATTAGTGCTTCATGGGAATAACCTTGGAAGGATAATACACGAGTAACAAAGAGGACAAGAAAGGAAATAGTGAAAGGCAAACAACATCTGGAAGGACTTTTTATTTTCATTTCATAGATACTGGAGATTTGGCTGCTTGGAAGTATTAGTGAGCCATTTGAAGATTTTTTAAAGGCAAGGTGGATTACAATTAACAAGAAACATCCTTGGAACTGAATACCTGACTTTGTGGACTAAAGACATTTGGGGAAATTTGGTGGGCCATTCTGGATTGTTAAGATCATCTGACAGAACATTCTATGAGGCAAAAGAAGAAATAAGAAAAATGAATAAGATAAGACTTAAAAATTTGGAAAACTTAGGGTGCATATTGAAAAATTTTAAGGACTATAAATTTAGAGAATATTGAGGAACAGTTCCAGGACTGTGTAAATTTTATTAATACTGGTGTTTTGGTGTTTCTGGACAATTGGGATATTGAAATTTTGGTAGAATATTGAGCAGTGATTAGTGTAGTATATTAGCACAAAAATATTATTGATGTTTCAATGTATTAAGGAAGATATAACAAGGAATCATAGGGAGATGATGGAATTGATGCAAGATATTGAGAAAACCCCAGCAAATAATAATAATAAATGAACAAAATTCAGAAAATAGAGGAGAAATCAGAAAGTGCTGAGGAATGTATAGAGAAATAATTCCCAAAATGATACAAGCAGATGAAGAGATGGAAGAGATAGCAATAATTTCTAACACGGAACAAATAGAATATCTTTTAAAATTCAAAGAAAAAGAGAATAAAGAGAAAGAGCTGCTGAAAATGATGGGGAACTGCGGATGGGTACTCTAGAGATTCAAAAATAAGATTTAGATGTGGCAGAGGAAATATTTAGATTAAATAAACAGGATAAAAGAGTTGCAAGATATCAGAGGAAGAAGAAAAGATTCACCAAAAGTTAATAAGAGTTGAAATTCTAAAAGAACAAAAGATGATGGATGGATATAGAAGATTTTTTTTAACATGGTTTATTTGATTAAGTGTTAGGAAAAAGTAGTAGAAATTGAGAAAATAGTATTATATATACTGAAATATAATAGAATATAATATAATCACTATGTATACACAAATGTTAGAAGTTGAAAAAATTATGATTATGTATATTTAAATGGTAATATAATTATTAGAATTGTTTGTAAAATATGTTGACCCAGACAACATAGCACTTATGGATGTTCAAGAAAAGATCATTAAAATTATACATATAAAAAATAAGTTGTTGACCTCCTCTTTGTGGCAGCTTCTCAAATATTGGAATAACTGCTATCATGTCCCCCCAGTCCTCCTTTTCTCTAGACTAGCCAAACTATCCTGCAACCATTCTTCATATGCTTTAGTCTCCAGGTTTTTAAGCATCTTAGTTGATCTTCTTTGCACTTTTTCCAAAGTCTCAACATCGTTTTTATAATGTGGTGACCAAAACTGGATGCAGCATTCTAGGTGTAGTTCAACTAAGGTTTTATAAAGTGGTACAATATTTCATGTGATTTTGATTCTATGCCTCTGTTTATACAATCAAGGATTATATTAGCTTTTTGGTTGTTGCTGCTGCTGAATCATATTTAGGGCCTTGGTGGCTCAGGCTGTTAATTGCCTGCACTTAAGTTCCAGCTGCCTACAACTGCTGTAGGCTCGATCCAGAGCTCAAGGTTGACTCAGCCTTCCATCCTCCCGGTAGGTAAATGAGGACCCAAGATTGTTGGGGGCA
>CM019149.1:186217021-186243168 GCA_009733165.1 Naja naja | reverse complement strand
AGAGGCCATGGGAAATTGCTCCATCAAATACTACTGGAATCATATGGGAATCAATTCACAAGGCCCAAAGCAAATAGTCAAACCTCACTGCAGAGTCACTTGGTTGAGATGGGCAGTTTAGAAATTAATTAATTAATTAAAAAGGAAGCAAGCAAAATGTATTGTTATCAATGTGCCCTAGGGAACTACCTCCAGAAAATAGTCAAAAGCTCCAGCAGACAAGATTCACTCATATTTACACATTTCAGAAAGGAGGAGAAAATGATAGCCATACATATGCATAAATAGTAAATGATGTAAACATAAATATTTATAATTACCAAACCTCAATTTATTTCTACATTCAAGGAAGAATGATTGTCTTAATAAAAGAAACAGATCAGTTTGGTTGCCATAGAAATCTTGGTCAGGCTTACTGTGAACCAGACACTTCAAGGTTGCCTTTTCATGTGCCAATTAAGCACATTCCTTTTATGTTTCTCCTTTGCTAAAATGTCCACCCTCCTAAGGATTTGTTTTCCTCATACCTGAAAAGTATGTTTCAGCATTTCAAGGACAGAATATTGGCATTGGGTTCTTAAACTGCATGTAATGGTTCCAAAATCCTCTACCAAGGGATTGCTCAAATTGTAGGACAAATCACTGTTTCTAAGGGTGGTTCTAGAGGTGGGAATTAAAATGGGATTTCTACTTCTATGATTTTAGGAAGTGTCCACTCTAATCCTCCACTGGTATTTTCCTGCTTTTTCCTATCATTTCATTTTAAAGGGGAAAAGACTCCAGCAAAACATGAAAAGCTGGAGATGGTCTTTGACTTCTTCAACTGTGAGCCCTTCAACTCAGACCCAATGAAGAGTTGAGCTATGCTCTACCCTACTGCACCTTCCCAGCTCTAAAGAACTTTCTATGAGCTGCTTTGGATCTATTAGATATAGATACAAATAACTCATAATTAAGGCTTCATTCCCAATCTATTTTAAATGGGGAGTGTCCCACAGAAATCAGCAGAACTCCTTACTGTAAACCCATTTTAAAATTAATCTTCACAGGAACTAGTGCTGAACGTTATCTTCTTACTGTAAAGAATAATTGTTCCCACCTCTTCTCCCCTGCCTCCTTCAGCTGCAAAGTGTCCTCAGCCTGCAAATCGGAGGCGTCGCAGTTCTGTTTTGCTGCTTGACAGCAACAGCAAGCAAAGGTATGTGGCAAATAATGAAGTTTCTGTTTACTCTGAGGTAAAAGAATAAAACTACAGTCCACTTGCATTGATTGAATCAATCAGGAAATGGAGGAAGGAATGGAGGAAGATTATCCCCCTTTCCCTTCTTTCTCAAGCAAGAGGGTAGAAAATTAATAATCTCTATTAAATAGGATCATTCTTAACCTATCAATAACTTTGAGTGCTTGAATTCAGAGTGCAAAGGGGGGAGTACTTAAGGGGCCCAATAGTTTAATGTAGAATATACAGTAACTGGTTCCAGCTAAAGAGATTACATTTGATACACAAAATTTTGAAGCATTGCTTTTGAGTGTTCTCGGATCGCAGCACTGATCAAGAATTTCTCTTGATGAGGAGGAAGTAAGCAGTCAGTGGCCAGTGAACTACAAGCAACCCCCAAACCAGGAACATCTGTGGGAATGCCTGCATATCAACATGGCAGTTCCAACTGAACAATCAAAGCTCTGCCCCTTTTATGTATGGGGCTTCAATCATCCTCTTCCTAAAGACATCCATGCCCCAAAGCCTTTTTAAAAAAACTTATGAATCACCAGAACAGAATAGAATGAAGAGAAGAGAAGAGAAGAGAAGAGAAGAGAAGAGAAGAGAAGAGAAGAGAATTAATCACCAGGACAGAATAACAGCAGAATACCCAGAAATGATTTCAGGAGAAAGCTAAGAATAAATGTGTTTAACCCTCTATTAAGGTTAAAAACAGTGATTATGGATTTATCAATGTAACTAAAAAACCCACATTCAAAACTTTAAAACATTCTGCCTCCCCTGTACTGGTGATATAATTATTTGCTTTATTTCAAAAAATAATAAACAATACAAAGTAAACTAAAATGGCTGTACCTAGAGAGATCAGTAAACTTCCTGTGTCAGGAGCCAGAATTTAGTGGCCAAAGAAATTGTCTGCATGCAGGTGTTGAACTGGAAGCTTTCAGAGCATTCCATCCACAGAAGCCTTGGGGGTAAACACTGAAAGCCCCCCCAAAGTTCTTTTCCTATTATGACTTTTACCTGTTATGCGAGGGGGAGAGTTTTGTTGAAGAATAATTGTATTAACTGTTTTAATTTTAATTACATTGAAATACAAACTAAGTGAAATGAATTGGGTTTCTCCTTGGGTTTCCCAGTAGTTTTTAGGAGCATGTGCCCCCCACTCCCTGCATGCCATTCAAAGGCCATTCTGAGGCTGGAAGATGTTGCCCAGGGTCAGTGCAGAACAACCAGTGCCATGAGAAGCTGGCCATCCCTCTCAGCTAGAAATGAATTGGTGGCTGGACTGGGGCCATTATCTTCCTCAAGCACACACCCATCCCTTCCCTGCCCAAGGGACCTCAACAAAGTATACTCAGGAACTGTCATTTGGACTCCTCCGTAAGCAAGGTTGTGGGATGGCTTGGTTGAAAGAAGAGGAAAATGAAGAAAAGGCCTTTATGTGATTTAAAGCCCATGGTTTTTCCAGGAGCTGGTGATGGCTTACTCAAGCCTCCTGTTAGCAGATGGCACCTAGAATGCTCCATTTAAGGGTAGAGATACACTGCAACATTTGATTGATTTTCAAATACAGAAGATAAGTTTGAATGTTCTGGCAAAACTGCAGATGCAGTAATAAGCCATAAAGAAATCTTATGAAAATGACAGTCCCTAGTAACTACAGTAGTGAAAAGTCAAAGGATGTTCAGCTGCCCCTTCCGGCTGTCTGGGACAGCATAAACAACTAACTCATTTGATTGGTTTATGTAGATACTGTTGTCTCTTGTTTCCCTTTATGCACATGACTATGAGAAATAGGATTCTCTAATGTTTCATGCATTTTGCATATTTTAGCACAGTTTCAGGATCAAGACCTGCGTAAATGCTGTGAAGATGGCATGCATGAGAACCCCATGGGGCACACTTGTGAAAAGCGTGAAAATACATCCAGGAGGGAGATGCTTGTAAGGCTGCCTTCCTCGAATGCTGTCACTACATCAAAGGGATCCAAGATGACAATAAACGGGAGAGCGAGTTGTTTCTGGCAAGAAGTAAGTAGCAGGTTCTGGGTTTATTGAAAGAAAGGAACATTCAATTCACAATACCTTGCTGGGATTCAAATTTTTAACAACCGGTTCTTGGGTGAGGCTTAGTTGGTGGGTGTGGCTTGGTGGTCATGTGGCTGGATGGGCTCATCACTCACTCACATTGATGACTGTGGGGATGCTGCAACGGTCATAAGTGTGAAAAATGGTCATAAGTCACTTTTTCAGTGCCATTGTAACTTTGAATGGTCACTAAATGAACTGCTGTAAGTCAAGGATTACCTGTACAAAAATACAAAAAGCTTCTTTGCTTGCAAAAAGCTGCCCTAAATACCAATTATTAGATTAAAAATACCTGCAAGCCGAAGTTACAAATCAGGCAGGGTGCCAGAGCACCTTGAGGAATTAAAATAGTTAAAATGCAATGATAACTATCAGTAGCCAACTGTTGCTCATTAACTGAAACCCTTTAGCAGAGAGATCATTTAAGTTCTCCAGAAAGAGCACACCCAGGAAAAGCAATCCTTAGATCCATTTGCACCACTTAAAGACACCAATTGGGCTCACTCACCTTACAAGATATCCTAAGGAAATCATCCAGATTTAAGGAAAGATCAGATGCCCCCCAGAAAGGCAATAAAATAATCAGTGCCAAGCTTGCATCCTGCCTCTTGGAAGTATACCCCAAAAGGACAGTGCCAGATACCACTAAAGCAGTGAAGGAAAACCCATCCCCAGTTAAAAAAAGAAACCAGCAGGAAAAAATTCAAACACAATACAAATAATTAAATCACAACAGTAGCTGTTGCTTGTTAAACCAATTACCAGAACAAATAGACACAGGAACTAGCCAGATTTCTCAACCCAGTTTCTTTTCAGGAACAGAGATTAACCTTTTTCCTTCCAAACAAAGTTGAATAGGGAAAATTATCCCATCAGTAAACACAGAATTAAACATCACTAAGCACAGAATTAAACTTCACCAAAAACCATTTTTAGACCAAAACTCAGAAAGGGTATGTAAACTCACATTTGGATGTCAATCTTTCTAGTTAGCCAAGATGCCTTGCTGAATGTCATCATCTTGGTTCCTTGTCATTAAAAACTTCTTTCCAGCAGTTCTGCTTCATTATTCAATTATTTCTTCAAAGTGCTGATTGTCCAGGGAATTATTTCCTCCTAATAGCAGGGTAAAAAGCTTAAAACAACCCTTCCCCTTTAAGAAGGTCAAGCCCCAGAAGCTCTGGAGACAGGAAGTCTAGGTGAACTACTGCCAAGAATGTAATAAGGGTTAATGGAGAGGCAGTTTCTGTAAGCAACAACACCAGAATGTTTCCTTCCTGCCTTCCTTACAGGATTAGCCTTGTAAGGAAAAGACAAGTGGGAAAAAGTGAAAAAAAAAACAAAAGGAGATTTCTTCCGACAACCCAGAGGTGGTATTCAGCAGGTTTTGACCAGTTCTGGAGAACCAGTAGCAGAAATTTTGAGTAGTTTGGAGAAATGGCAAATACCACCTCTGACTGGAGATTGAACAGTATCCTTCCCTGCCATGCCCCAAGCCCACAGAACCGGTAGTAAATTTTTTTGAATCCTACCACTGCAACAACCGGTGCTCCAAACTGCTTAGAAAGTTAACAACAGGTTCTAGCGAATAGGTGAGAACTGGTAGAATCCCACCCCTGAAAACATGGCACATAACAGTATCACCAAGGCTTGGAAACCCATTTGGAGTATATTGTTATTATTAGGTATTTATATGTCATTGTTGCTAATTTGTAGCCGAGCTTTAGTGCAAAATACAGCTCTGTATATGCAGGAGGAACATTAGAAGTTGGGATGAGTGAGGCCTCATTCGTGGGAATCACATCACATCTAGCCTCCCAGTCCCTGGGTTGTCTCAGTCCCCATCAAGGTTAGGTCTATACAACGTGCAGGCATACTCTCATTACCGCACTGTTTTTAATTAAAGTGGACCCAGGAATCTGCTGCTTCCTCTCAAAACAACCCACCACATTTTTTTAAAACATCAGTGACATTTGGGTTCAGCTAAAGCACCAGCAGCTTTTGGGGAGGTCTCAGCAGTTGAAGAAAACTGTTGTGAGAAATGATTTGGAGGGCTTGTTGAGTGAAAGTGGTGAAAGATCTTTGTTGGTAGTCTGCTTCGATTTTATTCCATTTGGAAGGATGGGCTATAAATTAAAACCTTGATTTAAAAAAAATGGGATTTAGAAGAGGTTTTAAAAGGCTGAGGTAAAAAAGGTAAAGACAGCAACCATAGTAGTATGGTTGAAACTCTGCCTGTTTTCTATGTACAAAATGTGTGTGAACACTCCTGAAGAAAAGAGGGAAAAGAAGCACTGTGTCAATATTGTGAGAGAACTACACTTTGAAGTGTCAACAAGACTGGGAGAGGATTAGAAACAAATATGGCTTTGATTTTCTTTTCTTTCCCAGATAATTGTATTTCTGGTTTTTGTTTTCTCCGTCTGACTGAAAAATTGTTATTTCTTAATTTCATTTTATGTAAATACATCACATATCTGATATTAACACAGTTGAGAAAGTCCAGAAATAGAAGAAGAGTTCTACACTCCTCTACTCGTTGCATAATACCTTATGCCACCAGACTTGAAATTCTAGACCTAGAAAACCTAGAACTAGCCTTGGTCCGATCTAAGTATAGTATATAAAATCATACATTGCAATGTCCTTCCGGTCAATGAATACTTCAGCTTCAACCATAACAACACAAGAGCACACAATAGATACAAACTCAAGGTTAACTGCACCAAACTTGATTGCAGGAAATATGACTTCAGCAACAGAGTGGTCAATGTCTGGAATACTCTTCCTGACTCTGTGATTTCTTCCCCAAACCCCAAAAACTTTAACCTTAGACTGTCTACTATTGACCTCACCCCTTTCCTAAGAGGTCTGTAGGGGGCGTGCATAAGTGTACTAATGTGCCTACCGTCCCTGTCCTATTGTTTCTTTTATTTTTCTTATATGTATTCATTTCATGTATTCACAACTATGTTTATCCTTATACTTATTATCTTGTAAGTGATTGACCAAATAAATAAATAAAAATAAATAAGCATGTTAATCTATTAGAGAATTTAAAACAACAATGGGAGAAATGGGTGACTACAGAGTAGGAGACAGTTATTAATTCTCATCATGTCCTTACTACTACAACTAATACTGTATGTGATAGAAACAATATTTGCCTTACAGTGCTTCATTCTGAATATCTTGGGTTTTCAAGAAAGAAATGTTGCACCATTATTCAGTACTTTCTGATAGAATAGCAAGCAAGGGAAAGTATACTTTGATTAACCAAAATACAGAGATACCTACTATTTTGCTACTTAGAAAATATCTAGTAATCTACTTTGAAGAATGAAATAGAATCATCCTGTTCAGCCAATGTTTCCATGAAGAAGTGTTTTCCCAAATTGGTCAGAAAATGCAGAGACTGAATTGATGCTAATAAACCCACCTTGTAAAGTGTAGATTGATGAGATCATTGTGTTGACACAGAGCAGTGGAAATGACTGATCAATAGGCTATGTAAGATAAACTGGGTCCTCCATGAAGATGCGTTCATATCAGACTCAGGGTCTCAAATAGTACTGACTCTATGCACCCCACAAATATTAACCTTAATATTAAAGTTAGGCATTGTTAATAGGTTTTTTTTCTTACACCAGTTAGTCTGTGTTTTTTTAATCAAGGTTTTTATTTATTCTACTTATAGATATCAATACATAAACAGTGTGGCACCACATTTTGGTGCAAACAGAAATAACAACATTAATTATATCCCTTACATTCATCAAACTTATATAATTCTAATGTTAATATACATATTTGTATTAAATTATAATCCTTCATTGTTTAATTATTCAATATTCCAATACATTCTTCTAATGCCAATCACTATATTATTTAAACATACATGATAATTTTGTTATTCAATTTTTCTTTTGTTTTTATATTTTGAAAAAAAACCCCATCTCTTTTGGAGAACAGTGTGATTCCAGGTATTTACATTTCAATACAAACATGACCATAGTTACATATCCATCTTTCTTGTTCAATTTTGTATCACATTATTACTTATTCTATTTTCTTTTAAATATTCCCAAATATTATATTCATTAAACTTATTTTATCCAATTTCAGTTCATAATATAACTTATTTCATTTTTCTTAAAATATTCTCATATCTTGCTTTACATTATTATCTAGGATTCTTATTTTTTTCTATATTCATTACACATATTACTTGTATCTGTCACATTTGCAATTTTATCACATACTGTTATTCCATTTATTATTCAATAATTCCATCCTTATTCTATTAGTTAAAAAATTGTCCCCTTTAATTGTCAATTTGAGCTTACCACCTAATTGCCTTGTACTTTCCTTCCATTTATTCCCTTTAATTCATTATAATTACCTCATTCTACATTAATAACAATATTCTCCTATCTATTACATATCACATGTACATATATTTAAAGTCAGATTCCTCATGGTATTCTTTTTCTCAATCACCTTATAAATCACCTATATATTGCAAAAATATTAATCTATTCAATTAATTATAGAAACTGATATTAATCTTTCCATTACAATTCTCATGATTCATTTTAATTTTATACATCGCTAATTGTCAAATATCTATTTCAATAAAATCTGTATCTGGTATAATAATAATCCTTAAGGAGAAAGAAAAAAAAAGAGAAAAAATATCAGTTCCAATCTTATCCATTTTCAAATCCTTATTCTTATATATCACAACATATTACCTTGCAGAATATCCTTCTTATTCTTTTATTCATTGTCATAACTCATACTATGTAATTTCTTTTCATTCTTGTTTGCTTCTTGCTTCTCTTTATTTTCTGGTCCTTTCTTTTAAGTCCCCCTTTTCCCATTATTATTTCTCTCCATTTCTCATTCCAAACATTTATTTTATCCCCCTCCCTCTCTTGATCTTTTTTGTGTAATTCCCTCTTCTGCTTTTTCCCTTTCCTTTGTTTACCTTTCTGAACCATTCCTCTCTAACCACAAATTTTTAGCTTTAATTCTCCCCCTCCCCTGTTAAAATGGTTGTTATTCCACTTGATCTTCAAGACTGGTATCCTCTTTATTTAACTCCTCTTCTTCTGGTTCTCTTTGTTCTTCTTCAATCTGAATCACCATTTCTAGTTTTTGTAGTATATTGCTGCACATTTCCAGGCTTACTTTCACAATTTCTTTGATATCTTGTAGATCCAGTCTCATTTCCGCAAATAACTCTCCCATTTTTTAGGCTGCTCCTTTCCCCCTTCCTTGATAATTATATCCAATGCAAATGTCCAGTAAGTTATTTCAATCAGCATCTTTTATATTTAATTTCAACAATCAATGTCCACAAGTCTTTGTTTACAGGTTCCTTCTATTGGTTTCTTTCCCAATTTTTTCCCAAAGTCACTGGGTAGTTCCAAAGCAATTTTTCAAATATCTTCCCCTTTGTAATATTCTAGTATTTCACTTTTCAGGATTTTTATTTTATTATGATGGAGTTCCTCTTATTTTCTTTTAAGTTCCAAGTCAATTTTTAAAAGACCAAACACTTTTTAAAGAGTCACTGAAATTTTTTCTGTACCATTAGGTGGCGCTCTCAATTCTATTTCCACATTTCACCCTTTCTTTCACTTCCTTTTTTTTAAATAAAACTTTTGTTAATTTCACTAATTCCATTTATTAGCTATTATTTCTTTTCAACACATTCATTTCCAGCATTTATTTATGCCTATTTAGTGCCAAAAATCCAATAATTATCCAATTTAATTTCCAAGCCTTTTGTGATCAAATATTTTCCTCTGAATTTTCACATCCAAATTAATTCATTTCAATACTCAAAGCCAGTTTTATGAGTTCCAATTTCCTTCTATCTCTCTTTGGTCACTGGTTCTACACAGTTTCTTTCAAAATAGTTCTTTATTTCTTGATTCTGGGGTACCTTAATATCCAAATGTTTAGCGTGGTTCACACTCTGCTCACAACTTCATCCCTCCAGCATAGTCTTAGTTTTCCAGACTGCTTCCTGTCTTCATGGTGGCCATTTTTGACCACTGCTGTAACTTGTTTTGGGAGGGGGTTTATCTTGTCAGGGAGGGGAGATGCGGCTCCCCTCAACCCTCCAAGCAATTTCCCCTTTCTTCACCACCCCTCCAGGGTGGTTCTGGTCCCAATCGGGACCCTCCAACAAGTGAGCTTGGAGTGAAACCATGCACGATCACGGATTCTGCTCCGACCATGACAGAAGAGCAACCGGAAATCCCAGTTAGTCTGTGTTTTGACTTCTTGAAGCAACTCCAGAGTTAAACATCATTCATAGATTGGCTGTGTTTTACATAATATTTTGGATTTGGCTTAGTATTTTGGGTTTTGTAAATACAATTTTTTAGTTTACTGCAATATATGAATCTAATTAGCTGTGCGTTATTTAATAAAATTTTGTTAAAGAAACAATACCTTATACCAGCTTTCATTCTATTTTCCAGGTGATTTTGAAGATGATTTATTTGGAGAACGTAAGATCATCTCAAGGTCTGATTTTCCTGAGAGTTGGTTGTGGCTAATGGAGCAGCTGACCGAACGTCCTAACAGTGAAGGGTATTGGAGTTCTTCTGTTTATATTAGCCCACTTTTCAGTTGAAAGGAAAATCTAATGATTGCAAAATTTATACAGAAATGGGGAAGATGGTGTCTCTTCCAAGAGGAAAGGTGCTGAATGAAACCTGGGATTTATTTTTCACTTCCTTTAGAAGAGAAAAGTTTTGCTCATTTCTAAGGCAGCAATTTGCCAGTCAGTCTGTTCTTTATTATGGTCAATTACCCTAATTCCATTTTAAAAAGGGTAGAATTGATGATTAATTATAGTTGTTTTTGCAAACAATAAAACAAAAGTTTGCCACTTTCAAAGAAACTGATATTGGTTATTTGTAATGAAACTGAATGATTACAGCAACTCTCTATAGGATAAATCTTAATGACCCATAAATTTATTTACTAAGTGAAACCTGGACCTTGTTTTTTTATAAGTGCATCCATACATGGATTGTATTTTCAATTGCTTCTTTGCTACAAGAACAGAGTCTTAAAAATATGGGATTTCCCAAAACTTTCCTTCAGGAAGTATGTTAAAATATGGTAAGTTTAGGCTCTTTGAAATTTAAGGATGGATATTTGATTTTAATACCTTGCCGGTTTAAAAAGAAAACTTCCTACTTTAAAAAACCATTGTTGGGAGAGTTGAGAAACGTAATTGTCTTTCTAGGTCCCTAATATATTGTTAAAGGCTTGATACATCCACTGATATAATCCTTTGAAAAGCCATGAATTTTGATAAATTAATCTTAGCGACGTGGATCCAGATTTATCAGCCAGGATCAAAGGACCTAGGTCCTTTGGGGAAAAAAACTGTAGTTTCAGCCAGACAGAGATGCATATGGTGTTTTCCACTTCTCACACCACTTCACATTAGCAGCAACAATGCACCTTTCCTCTTGGGTTCTACTATATGGAGCACAGTAGAAGGACCAGGAAAAGGTAGATGTGGACAAAGCTGCTTTTCAGCTCTTGCCACTTGGACTAGACCGGTTTGTTTGTCTCCTACCAAAGGGCAACTTTGGAAGCTACTAGTAGAATCTTGAAGGAAATGCAGATAAAGGAAATGTGACAGTGAGTCACCTTGCAGTTGATTTCAAAGTTATGAATAGGTAGTTTATTATTTATCCAGCAGCAATCAAATTGCATTGTCATATCTGTTCCCCATATTACTGTTGATTACTTTCAAAATGAGTGTTTTATTTTGAAACCGCTCTGTTGCAAACTTAGAATTTAATGGGAGAAATAGCTGATGACAACTTCCATTTGGAACTTGTTTGTATTTCCAATCAATGCTGTATTTGTAGTTGTAGGAGTTGTCTATCTAA
The DNA here is from genome assembly GCA_009733165.1 of Naja naja. NCBI lineage: Eukaryota > Metazoa > Chordata > Lepidosauria > Squamata > Elapidae > Naja > Naja naja. The sequence continues at coordinate 186,231,925 of CM019149.1, read as the reverse complement.
TGCTAGTTTTAAAATGCACAGTATAATAGCTCTGTAAATTACGCGACACATTTCATTTTGTCCCTAGGATTTCAAGCAAGACAGTACCTTTTTATCTGAGGGATTCCATCACAACCTGGGAGTTGCTGGCTGTGGGCCTTTCACCCACCAAAGGTAAAGAATTATGAATGATAGAAAGTTGGCATGGGTGAAAAGCACCTAAGAATTAAAGTAGAACTAACGTTTTGTGGGGGGCGGGGGTTGTGCTTTGCCATTGGCTTTCCTTGCAGGGATCTGTGTGGCTGAACCTTATGAAATAACAGTCATGAAAGACTTCTTCATTGATCTTCGACTGCCGTATTCAGTAGTGAAGAATGAGCAGGTGAAAATTCGAGCTGTTTTGTACAACTACGCTGATGAGGATATTTATGTAAGTTATGGGACTGTGACAAGAGTGCAGGTTTAGAAATTAGGAAATGTGCATGACTTGTGTTGCTATCAATTCTTTGACAGGCAAACTTTATGTATTTCCAACTCTAAGCCACAGCATTTCCTGACCAATAAAAGAGTACCAGTGATGGAGGCAATGGTGGGCAGATTTGGCAAGACTGTTTGGACCAGAGTTGCTTAAAAATTTGCTGTCAGAACCCCTTCCCACTTTTGAACATTATAGAGGGCCCCAAAGAACTTTTATTCCTATGGGCTATATTTACTCATCTTTACCATATTAAAATTAAAATGGATGCATTTGCAGAATATTTATCTACTGAATTATGTAAAAACAATAATATTAAACCCATTACATATTAATCAATAAAATACTACTACTACTACTAACATTATTTTAAATGTTTGCAAACATCTTTACTGCCTGGCAAATAATTTTGATTTTTGTGGGCTCCTGTCTTAGAGCCACCCCCGCCAGTGCTCCTCAGATCGTAATTTAAGAAACACTGCTTTAGATAATAATCTCCGCTCCATTTGTGTTTTCTATTAAGAAGTGTGGGGCACGATGGCTCAGTGGTTGAAGACATTCCCATTCCTTGCCCCAGCTTCTGCCCACCTAGCAGTGAGAAAGCATGCAAATGCAAGTAGATTAATAGATACCACTTTGTAGGGAAGGTAACAGCATTCCATACACCTTTGGCATATAGCCATGCTGACCACATGACCTTGGAAAATGTCTTTGGGCAATGGTGGCTCCCTCAGCCAAGAAACAGAGATGAGCACTACAACCTACAGTCTGATATGACTGCACAGGGAAACCTTTACCTTTATTAAGAAATGTACCTCTTGGGCTCTCATATTTCAGGGGTCTTATTTGCATAAAGATTCTGATTTATTCACATAGCCCTATTTTCCACCAGTTTGTGATGAAGGAAAGGATGTATGTGCATGTGTACTCTGTGTGTACCCCTCTTCTGTCTTTCCTTCCATGTATCACAATGATTTGCTGATGCAGGAACAGATTTAATGGGGAATGTGTTTGCGTCATCTATGGGAAAGCTGGATTTTAAATGATTCTTATGGCCAAAGCTGCCTTGTGACTCATCTGCTTTTTTTCATCTCTACTAGGTACGAGTGGAACTGTTATACAGCCCAGCCTTCTGCAGTGCTTCCACAGAAAGTCAAAGATACCGAGAGCAGTTGCCAATTAAAGCCCTGTCCTCCAGGGCAGTATCGTTTGTGATAGTCCCATTAGAGCAAGGATTGCATGATGTTGCGGTTACAGCAAGTGTCCAGGGAGAGTTGATGTCAGATGGTGTGAAGAAGAAACTGAAAGTTGTAGTAAGTAACATGTGGGGTTACATTTTGGCTCTTAGAGAAAGAGGCTGTAAATGAAGGTTACTGCAGATAAAGACCATTTACCATAATTGTATTAATGAGTGTACTCTTTAACTTCCTCCATTGCAACAGAAAGACATTTGGTCTCAAAACTTTACTTGTAACTGCACAAAATGGCATCTCTACCACGGTAGCTAAAATGGTCTAGTTCGTTATCTATCTTGGACTGCATAAAGTATTTTTTGCACTATAAGATGCACTCCCCCCTCCCCAAACAACTTGTTCTGATTTTTCCTCCATTTTCTGGATCCTTTGCTCATTTTTTGTTATCATTTTTTGGAAATTCTCAAGTTTTTCATCTATATTTTGAATTTTTTCTTTCATCTCTCCTGTGTCATTTCTCACTTCCTCTATATCTTTCCTTATCTCATTATGACTTTTTGTCCTGGACTCCTGTAGCACCTGAAACATCACCAATATTTCCTTTTGAAAAGTATTTGAGTTTTCCAACTGTAACATTCTCTCTATTGACCTCTGATTATATGGGCTTGAGGAAGCTGATGATGGTGTAGAAGATGTTTTCTTTTCTATTTTGGTTATATTTGAGGTGCTTGACATCTCAACAGCTGATGTTGATTCCTTCTTTTCCTTCTTTCCTCTATTTGTAAGCTAACAATGGGTATTTCCACCAATCCTACTAACAGCCAGAAGTAATCCATCCAAGAGCTAAACACCTGTGGCACCCCAACACTTCAATATCCTATGTGTCAAATAAGAATAACTGACATGTCAAAAAAAGAAAACATATTACAACTCCCTCCAATTCAGATTCAGTCAGTCTTCAATATCTCAGTATCTCAGTATCAATATTTCAATATCAAAATCAATTAGGTTTGTAATCCATAGGGCCCGCTGTAACCCCAGCCTTGATTTTTCAATATTCCAATAGTTCACAGGAACAATCCACATTGGCCATACTTTGTTAAAAAGAAAAAAGGAAGAAGAAGAAAAAATCAGAGAATGAAAAGGAAAAGAGGAAAATTATTTGTCCTTGAAAATGTCTTTTATACTGTTCTGTCTTCTATCAATTAATACTTGTAATCCACAAGGCCTGCTGCATCCCTAGTCCTTAATAATCCACTGTTCAAAAAAAAAAGAGGGAGAAAAACCAAGCTAAACCCAAAGCTTTCTTCTCACATCTGCAAAATAAGTATTTGTCTTTCCACTTTTTCCATCCATCAGCCAAAAGTATTTGTAATTCACAGAAATTCAAAGACAGTTCTTCCCTGTAGCTGCCATGTATCTTGCTTTTCCCAAAGTAATTTCCAAAACAAAGCTTAGTGTTTAATCTATTTCCTAGCAGCAGATGTAGCAGTTCTCAAATCCAAGTATTATCAGTCTCTTGTTAAACCTAACCAGTTAAAAGTATTTTTGTATATACCAACTTTAGCCAGCAGGTGGCATCCTTGTTTACTTTTTCCCTTTCCGTATGAGTTAGGATTCCGAAAAAAGGGGAAAAATAGAAAGAAAATAGTAGAAAAAAATGACTTTCACTTAGTATAGCCCCCCACCCCCAATAGTTTGGGAAAAAAACAACTCAATAAAAATACATCCTGTCTATATCTTAAAATTGTGCTTATCTTGTTAAAGTACTCAGTCCAGTCTTTTTCTTCCCAATTGAAAATAGTTATTTCTTTACTTCTCTTTCACTTGCAGCGGGTGTGTAATCCGCTCAAAACTTTCACTTGCCGCTTTCCAGAGAGAGAAAGAGTAACAATTCCCTCCCTCCTTCTCTCTAGAGTCTCCCTTCTTCACAAAAACACTTTGGTGAACTTAGCTTAAATTCTGGGTAGAAATTAGGCAATCCTTACCCAAGTCCACTGTTTCTCTTTCTGCTTCTCTTCATGCTTGCTTTGTTCCAGTTGTCACAGCTCTGATTCAGCCATTAATGGCTGTCTTCTTCTCTGCCTGTCAGGAAGATTTCCCTGGATGCAGCAAAGTGGGCCGCTGTCCACTTGTGATCTATGGGAGCCCTCCCTATCTTGTCACCCCTACAAGGTGAAGTTTGGCTCTGAAGAGCCTCCAGGCAGGCAGAAATCAGCTGGGCTTCGCAGAGCACCACTCACCACACAGCTGTTTCTCTCTGACATCAACCAGAAGTTCATTTCTAATAAAAATACTTTTAAAAGGAGAACAGTAGAAAATCAGAATCTATAGGAGATGAGCAAGCTAAGCTGTAAGGCTAAGTAAAAATTGTCATCAGTTTGAAGTCATTGCATTTCCAGCCCTCTTTCAGAGAATTCAGAATAACAGAGTTGTAATGGATCTTGGAGGTCACCTAGTCCAACCCCTTTAACCAAGCAGGAAACCTTATAACATTCCAGACAAATGGCTACCCAATCACATCTTAAAATCCTCCAGGGATGGAGGATCCACTGCTGTATAGTGGCGTCCTGAGGGGAGAAGTTGAAACAGTTCATGTCCAGGATGTGAGGGGGTCTATAGATATTTTCTCAGCCCTCTTTCTGGTTTGTGCAATATACAGCTCCTCAGTGGAAGGAAGGCTGGCTGAGATTGTTTTTCTGTTGTCCTATCTGTTGAAGTCTGTCCTGTCCTGTTTGACTGCTGTGCCGAACCAGATAGTTATTGAGATACAAATGACAGACTCAATAATTCCTCTAGAACTGTATCAGCAGAACTTGGGCAATCTGAATTTTCTGAGTTGATGCAATAAGAACATTTATCATCTAAACTTCATCAAATATGTGGAATATCACTCTGTGAGAAGCAGGGCACACACAGACAACATACAGCAGCTTTTATTGGGGACGAAGAATGCATGGAAGGCAGTACAGTAAGAATAAGTAAGAACACCTTGAATGACCAAGACATTCTTGTCCCCCTGCCCCCATAATCTGAGATAAAGAAGCTCAGGGCTTCCAGGATAAATATAAATTAATCCTTAATAGAGGGCCACATTGATATCTCAGTAGAAGATATCTGGCTGACTTAAGACTTTTCCTATTGTGCACTCAAGCACCAATTTGATTACTGAATATTTTGGTACACTTCTAAGGGATGCTACAAGGGAGTTTTTATATTTTGTAATTGCTAGTTTGAAGTACCTGTTGCTGTCATGCATTATATTTTTATTTGCAATCTCCCATAAGAGATTGTTCTGGTGTCTTTTTCTGTAACAGCCTGAAGGGGAATGGAAAAGTATTGTTACTATTATTGAACTGGACCCACATACAAAAGGAATTGGTGAGTAACTCTCATTCTTACTCATTATTTCCCATTATACCTTTTACTAAGTCCTGGGGATGGCAAAGTCCTTTTGCCTATATTTTTTCCAGAAAAAAAGAGAGGATCTTTTTACCATGACAGTTTCAAAATAAAAGTTATTTTACTTTGCAAAAGTTATGTTCCTTCCTGTTAAGTGCCTATTAAGATAATTGTGTTGAATTCCATTTACAATTGATTATTAGAAACAATGCCAAAGAGAAACTTAATGTGGAAATAACTTGTATTTTTCTTTTCCTGTAATTCTCTTCATTTTTTTTTCATTTTTCAGGTGGAACACAGGTAGAATTGGTCAAAGCCAATAAATTAAATGACAGGGTTCCTGATACGGAAATAGAAACCAAGATTACTATTCAAGGTAAGAATTAGTTATTTGAAATCCAGGCTCCTGCATCTGTTAAACAGAGAAAATGACATAGTCACAAGCCCAATTCTTGCTACAATTCACTGGTGCTGGAGATGGATTCCTGAATAAGACAATACCTCCTTGCTCTTCCATTCACAAATATATAGCAATGTAGATCAGAGCAGTGGTGGGATTCAAATAATTTAACGACTGGTTCTCTGTTCTAATGACTGGCTGGGTAGGTGTGATGACCCAGAGTAGCTCAGCAATGGAATAAAGTCCAAAATATAACTCAGTCCTTTAATGCCTTAAAAGAGCATTTAAAAACAAAACAAAACACAGTTCGTATTTTAAAACACTGATAACAAAAAGAAACCAAAACCAAACTACCTCAATATAATCCCTCGACAGTCCAGGGTAGATAAATGCCCGCTTCAAGAAAATAAACAGGAACAAACTACTGGAAGAACACCAAACAAGATAAACCTTCTTTAAGCAGCAAACGTTAACCTTGACTCCAGCAGCCGGACTACGCATGTTTGGACTTAAATACAGAGCTCCCAGCTGCAAGCCCTGAGGAGGATCACGGCCCCCTCCTCCTGAGTAGAGCACACTTTGATCTGATCCTCTCCTTCCTGCGTGCTCTAGGGTGGATAGAAGATGGGCCTGGATCCTCCTCAGAGGCCTCAGCTGGCCTCTGCTCATCCCCAGCCTCCTCCACCTCCTCTGGAGCCACATTCCCATACCCTGCCGGCTGCTCCTCCTCTTCCTCGGAGTCAGTCTCCAACCGGGGCATGACACTAGGTGTGCCTGGGTGAGCATGGCCAACTCAACGTTACTCACATTGAGGGGTGCCTCGACTGGCCTCTCCTTGCCATGCTCATCCCGCCTCCCCCTCCCTCCCAGCCACTCCTTGTCATGCCCAGCCTTGCCTTGCCTGGCTTCTCCTCAACTTACAACCACAATTGAGCCCAAAATTTATGTTGCTAAGTGAGAAATTTATTAAGTGAATTTTGCTCCATTTCACAACTTTTCTTGTCACATTTGTTAAGTGAATCACTGCAGTTGTTAAGTTAGTAACACGGCTGTTAAGTGAATCTGGCCTCCGCATTGACTTTGCTTGTCAGAAGATTACAAAAGGGAATCACATGACCCTGGGAGACTACAACTGTCATAAATGTGAGACAGTTGTAAACCACCTGAATTTTGATCACGTGACCATGGGGATGCTGCAATAGTCATAGGTATGAAAATGGTCATAAGTCACTTTTCTAAATGCCACTGTAACTTTGCATGGTCACTAAATGAACTGTTGTAAGTCAAGGATTACCGGTACAGAAATACAAAAGGTTTCTTTGTTTGTAAAAAGCTGCCCTAAATACCAATCATTAGATTAGAAATGGGGGAATACACACTGAAGATCAGTGACAATCATAGCCATCATGGAAACCTAAACTATTCTGTCTGAATACCTTTGGGATACAAAACAACACAGGCACAAAACAGGTGAAGTCCCTTTAATTCCTTCAACTTGGCTTCAAAGCTCCAAATATCCTTGACTGGAGACAAAAAACTCCCCCACAGTTGCAAAAAGGAGGACATGCCATTTAAACTAAAAATACCTATAAATTATAAATAGAAAAACTACACAAACCACACTGAAGCAATTAAGGGAACCAGGCAAGATAAGGGCTTGAAGACCTCCACAGATATCAGAATACACACTGGGAAGGACGTCAAACTCAGATAAGAACAGAGAGACTAGAAATATTTTCACACTTTGTTTCCAGCACTGGCTCATGTGCAGTCTGTCCTTTTAACCAGTTCTCACTGCTGCGGCCCATGAAGGGGATCAAGGCCCTTTCCTCCCCCATAGGCCATGCCATTCACATTTCTTGCTTATCCTCTCTTCCCCGTGCCCTAGGATGGAGAGGGGATGGGCCTGGGTCCTCCTCTGACTGTCCAGCCAGCCTGTGCCCTTCCCCAACCTCCTCCACAGCTTCCGAGCCACACTTCCACTCCCTGTCGGCTGTTCCTCCTCTCCCTTGGAGTCAGTCTCCAACAGGGGCATGACACCTTCTTTTTCATCAGCAATACCTGCAACCTGTAGTTACAAATCAGTCAGAGTGCCAGAGCACCTTGAGGAATTTAAATAGTTAAAATGCAATGATAACCACCAGCAGCCAACTCTAAAGGGTTTCATAAAGTGAAACCCTTTAGCAGAGAGGTCATTTAAGCTTGCCAGAAAGTGGGTGGGCATATTTGGGCTACAAAATGCCAAGCTAAAGAGACAAATTAACAAAGTATATAGGGGACCCAGGTCCAAGTGTCTGCCCTCACAAGCTTGTCAGGATCACAGTAAAATTAGTACATGCCACAAGTATCTAAATAAACTTCAAGCCTGGTGCCATGTTACTAAGTCTTATTATCATGAAAGAAAACTAAAACGAATTGGAGGGAGGATCCACACCCATACTAAAAAAAATTAAAAAAATCTTACTATCAGTGAGCAATCATGTGCCTTGGCCACTCAAGCAATGCAAGAGACTCCTGTCCCTTTTCAAGATGCAACTGGACTTTCTTGAAACCAAGGAAGTCCAGTTGCCTCTTGAAAAGTGCCTTTGGAACAACCATGACCTGGATGACTGAAGAATCCCCATAGACAAGAGACTCCTGTGCTCAGTGAACCAACAAAGCACACAGGAGCAATCATTAGATCCATTTGCACCACTTAAAGATACCAGCTGGTCTCAATTTAAGGAAAGATCACACCTCCAGAAAGACAGTAAAAAAAATCAGACAGCATTGTGACCCACCAGCTGCCAGCTGAGCTGACAGCAGACTCAGACAGTGAGGAGGTTGGGGAGCAACATGGGACAGTCCTGGAGTCTGGGAAGACTCTTATGGATGCTCTGCATCAGAAGCAGAGATAGGGCTAGGGCCATCCAACATTTCCCAGTTGCCTTCAGAGTCAGAGATAAGTGGGGAAGAAGAACAGTTGGATCCTGTTCCAGATGCACGTATGCACGGAGCTGTCAGGAGAGGAGAACAAAGAACAGGGGTCAACTCAGAAGGAAAAGCACACATGGATGCTGAATGACCCCTCCTGGGGAATAAATAGAAGCAAAAGAGGAGTGGTGGTTGCCAGAGAGAATTAGTTCACTTATTATTATGAAGATTTGCTTATTCTGGTTCCTGCCTCAGAGACTCCTTGCCAGGAATTAATTTTCAGCTTTGCGACTGGAAGCTCTTGGCTTGGCAATTATCCATGGACTAATAAGGTCTGTTCTTGCACTTAACCCTTGGAAGGATTATTGCCAGGACTTTTCTGTGTGTGAATGCTATGAATTCACAGTAACTAAATAAAGAGGGGTTTTTTGGAACAAGGAGTCTGTTTCTTGGTTCTGCTAAGCCTGGGTCAGAACAGACAGAGTGCCAAACTTGCATCCTGCCTCTCAGCCATTGCTTAACTTGATCTAGCAGGCAGCAGCGGTCCAAAAATATTACCTCATCACTTTCCTATCAGTGGCAGGGGGGGGGAGAAGACCTCCTGAAGACTCCTTTTTTTTTGTAACAAACAAAGACACCAAAGACTACCCAGATCACTCAATTTAGAGAAGATTACAGATCCAGGGAAGAAAGAGGACTGCAATTTATTTATTTATTTATTTATTTATTTAATTACATTTATATGCCGCCCTTCTCCGAAGACTCAGGGCTGCTTACAATTTTGGAGCACAACCCAATGCGCTCAGCAATAGCCTTCATTCCATTGTATATGCCTGCTTATTACTAAGTGGCATTTTTACAAAGTCAGCTTATTGCCCCCAACAATCTTGGGTCCTCAATTTACCTACCCTGAGAGGATGGAAGGCTGAGTCAACCTTGAGCCTGGTGGGATTTGAGCCTACAGTAATTGTAGACAGCTGGATCTTAGCAGGCATTTAACAGCCTGAGCCACCAAGGCTATTTGATTTATATTCCTGCCTATTTGCCCATGGCGACTTGAGGTGCAATTGCCCTCCCACCCTTAATTGGGGATGGAGAAAGCAAGGAGTGGCTGGAAGGAGATTCAGCCCAGTTACAAGTAAACCTCAAAAGGACGGTGCCAGGAACCACTAAAGCAGTGTAAATTGCTTAAAATAACCCTTCCCTTTAAAAAAGTCAAGCCCCAGAATAAAAGTACTAGCAAAGGAAAAACTCCAGAGAAGCAGCTCAGACTACAGAAAGTCTGGGCATACTGCCAAGAACCATTAAGCAGCTGTTACAATGTAACAAGGCTTAACCACAGAGGCAGTTTCGGAAAACACTTAAGTAGGGCAATAAAGATTAGTAGGATTAGTCTGGAAACAACAGACAGAGGCACACCAGAACACCTCCTTCCTGCCTTCCTGACAGGATTAACCCGGTAAGGTGGGAAAAACAAAGGGCTGTTGGAACGAGATTTCTTTCAACAGGTGGTTCGCCAAACTGTTGAGAAAGTTAGCTACCGGTTCTCCGGAACAGATGCAAACTGGATGAATTCCACCACTGGATTAGAGCCTTCCTTATTGGATTCACAGGTACAATGGAGCTGTACCACTTCTGACATTTAACCTTATTACTTCTGCCCATCTGATGAGATCAGATGAAGTGGGTGTGCTCCAGGTCCTATTGTTTAAACAGTGTAACCTTGTGAAACCTAAGAAACATTCCATCTTTGTTGCAGTGCCTATTGTGTGTAATGACACTACCCCCCCCACAGATCCATGCAGGTGTAACCCTAGTGACATTTTTAAAAATCATTTAAAAATAAAATTAAACAATGGCTGCATGAAATTCTTAAGGAACAAATAGAACTGGAACCAGAATTATTTTTGTTAGGGATAGTCAAAAAGAAATATGAAAAAAACATAAAATATATTGCATTACACATTTTAACAACCACCAGAATAGCTTATGCTCAATGCTGGAAACACAATTGTATACTCCCCTGATGAACTGATCATTCAAAAAATTATGACATGTGCTGAAATGGACAAATTGACTTTAATGTTACAAGAGAAAGATGAGTCTGAATGCTATAAAATTTGGGGGAAATGATACAACTGGATTGGATTAAGACAGATAGAAAATGAAGGAATTTAAGATAAGCAACTTATAGATTAAATGTATATATTTGTATAAAATTGTATATATTTGTAGATATGCACAAAATGTAGAAATGTATGAGATTGATGTCACAGAACTGTTAACGTTATGAATATCTTTTTGTTTTGTTTTTAAAAGACACAAAAGACTAATAACGTTTATTAAAAAAATAAAAATCATTTAAAAAATGATGGTTTTTCTCATGAAGCCCTTGTAAAGGTTGGTTTTCTGCCACTATTGAGTTCATCTGCTGGTCAACTATGTCTTTCTCTATATATATATGTATTATTACTCCTTTTTAACTGTAAGCCATACTGAATTGCTAAAGAGAGCAGGAATCTCAAAATTGAATTAAATAAATTAGTCCTAATTACCTTAGGCTCAATGCTGTAAAGAAAAAATAGTAGAGTTGGAAGCCAAATTAGACTAATAATTTTGCCATAAATATATTGAAGCTTAAAGCAAGATCACAAACTACCCAGCTTCTACAGATGTTTGGCAATTTTTTCAAGTTCAGGTGACCCTGTGGCTCAGACTATTGAAAACTCAATTGATGGAAGTAAACTCAACCATCTCATTATCACTCCTTTTGGCTGTGGGGAGCAAAATATGATCCGCATGACTGCACCAGTTATTGCCACCTACTACCTGGACACCACACAGCAGTGGGAGACTCTCGGCATAAATCGCAGGACTGAAGCTGTCAATCAGATCATGACTGGTAAGGCAAATTGTCTCCACACTTGTTTTCTTCAGGGGATGGAAATGAGAGATTCATTCATTCCTACAATGAACAAATGTAAGACCCACAGAAGTCAAGAAGCCAAGTATTCTTAAATGTTGGCAGGGTTCTTTGTTGTTATTGTTGTTTTTCACAAGGTAGATTTCTACTAGCTTAGCTAAGGATATCACTTCTTTAGCCTGGAGGGGTGGAGGTGGTCATAGTAACTGCTGAGAAATATTTAAATATGGACTCATGGAATTATCACAATATTCTATAAAAGGAAAGACATTTTCTTCTCTTTGCAGTGAGTTTAGAAGTATTGTTCTGCTATCGAATGCTTGTTTTTCAGGAATACAGGACAGCAGTCTTCAACTCCTTTTGTGGTTGTTGTTAAGAATCTTCAACTCCTTTTGTTGTTGTTGTTGTTTCAGAATCTCAATGGCAGAGTGGGATAGTTTTACACTGAGACCAGAACACAAATCAAAACAATTGTGCAAAGGAAAATCAGCTCCAATGAGACACACAGCAGAGAAAGAGGAGTGCAAAACTGTTCTGGATGCCAGTGTGGATGCAAGTTTGATTTTGTATGTCTGGAGCTAAATTTCACAGCTCTTTCTATATTGTCCGTTTTCAGGTTATGCCCAGCAGTTGGTGTACAAGAAAGCAGACCATTCCTATGCAGCATTTACAAACAATGCATCTAGTTCTTGGTAAGGACAAAATATAGCCATTACTTTCAGATCATGGAAAAGCTTTCCTCTAACATTCTCTATAAATATTCATATATTTTCATTTTCTAACTTCTGCTGGTGCATCTGTCTTTGCATTTCCTTTCTTGTTTTCTTCATTCCTTTGCTCCTTCTAGAATAGAATAGAATAGAATGGGATCTGGAAGCGACCTTTGGGGTCTTCTAGTGCAATCCCCTGCTCAAGCAGGAGATCCTATACTATTTCAGACAAGTGACTGTCCAGTCTCTCCTTAAAAACCTCCAGTGATGAAGCACCCATGAAGGCAAGCTATTCCACTGGTTAATCGTTCTCACTGTTTGGAAGTTTCTCCTTAGTTCCAGGTTGCTTCTCTCCTTGATTTGTTTCCATTCATTGTTTCTTTTCCTGCCCTCCTTTGCTTTAGAAAATAAGTTGATCCCACTAGATTGACTGGTTGACATCGCAGGCGGTTATGGGATAGCGAGCTCCATGAGCACAGCAAAACCCAGCTGATACCTGCTTGCCAGGAGATTCTATAGTCCAAAGCCACCCTGGAGGGTGGTGAAGAAAGGAGGGTGCTTTGTAGATTGTGAGGAAACAGCAATTTCCTTGTTTGATCCAAAGAAAACCCTCCTGATCGATAGCAGAGCTGATGGCCATTTTGGCAAGACCAAAGCTTTGACAAGAAGAATATGTGCTGGAGCAATTTGTGGGCAGTGGATTAAAACTGGGTGGGCCAACTTTCAACTTCTATTTTAGAGACTTAAACTCAAATAAAAGAATTCTTAAAAAAAGATTCTCCAAAACATTAAGAAAGTGGTAATTTATTACATGGAGAAAGATTACAGACCTAAAAGTGAAATAAACTATCAAGACTGTGAAGCTTTAAAATAGAGAAGGACAGGACTGGACCTGTTAGTAGCATGAAAAGTGATTTAGTTTGTGGATAATATTGCTTGATTATTGGAATAATTTGTACAAAGAAACAGAAACTTTGCTTTTTCTTTTGCCCCAAGTTTTGCCATGTTTAAAGCTGGATTTTAGAGCAGTGGTATCAGATCCGTGTATCTGCCATTCTTTGATGGAAGGGGGGTTGGATTTGATACATTTAATTCTTTTCCTCTCTAAATATCCCAAGTATCTTATTTCTTACATTGCCTTTGGTATAACTTTTTACATGATTTATAATTGTTGCCTGGTGCCCCAGATGCCTGGAAAATTCTCACCTCCTGGGGAGATGCAAGGGGAGAAGGAGCCATGTGGATTGCAGCGCTGGAAGATAACCCTGGGAAACTTTCCTTATCTGCTTTCTCAGAGGCACTGGTACATCTTCACACCTGTGGATTGGTGGAATCCACATCAGACTGTTGGGAGGGGTCTCTAATTCCCTCTATCCTAGTTGCATGCCCTGAGGGACCTCAGTTCCTGCTTTGAATTTTGACTTGCTTTTACCTCCTTTTAATAAAAAGATTCCTTTTGAAATACAAAGTTTTCAAGAGTCTATACCCGTGTTGGCAAGCCTATGGCATGCAGGTTAAAGGTGGCACACAGAACCTTCTCTGTGGGCATGTGTGTCATCGCCAGCTGTTCTTCTGGTTTCTGGTGCAGAGAACCTCTCTGTGGGGATGCTTGGCCAGCTGGTCTTTGAAGGCACTGGAGCACCAAAATGGCCCCAAAACATCAAAACAGGCCGCAGGCTATTTTGGCCCGAACAATGGCCTGAAATGCCCCAAAATAGCCTGAAAATGCCCCCAAAACAGCCCCAAAACGCCCTGAAAACAGCCTGAAAAACAGCCAAAGAACAGGCCATTTTTGGTCCGAAAAACAGCCTGAAAACGGGCCAAAAACAACCTGAAAATGGCCTGAGAATGACCAAAAATGGCCAAAAAACAGGCATGCATGCACTAGCAAGCTGGTCTTTGGGTTTCCGGCGCTTTGGCACATGCAAATGCACGCGCATTCCTGTTTGGGCACTCAGTGCCAAAGAGGTTTGCCATCACTGGTCTATATTTATATTTTGAAGAGTGGAGAGACTGGTCCTTACAGGGGGTGCCATCTACTGGTCAAAGAAGATATTATATTAGTGCTTCATGGGAATAACCTTGGAAGGATAATACACGAGTAACAAAGAGGACAAGAAAGGAAATAGTGAAAGGCAAACAACATCTGGAAGGACTTTTTATTTTCATTTCATAGATACTGGAGATTTGGCTGCTTGGAAGTATTAGTGAGCCATTTGAAGATTTTTTAAAGGCAAGGTGGATTACAATTAACAAGAAACATCCTTGGAACTGAATACCTGACTTTGTGGACTAAAGACATTTGGGGAAATTTGGTGGGCCATTCTGGATTGTTAAGATCATCTGACAGAACATTCTATGAGGCAAAAGAAGAAATAAGAAAAATGAATAAGATAAGACTTAAAAATTTGGAAAACTTAGAGGGTGCATATTGAAAAATTTTAAGGACTATAAATTTAGAGAATATTGAGGAACAGTTCCAGGACTGTGTAAATTTTATTAATACTGGTGTTTTTGGTGTTTCTGGACAATTGGGATATTGAAATTTTGGTAGAATATTGAGCAGTGATTAGTGTAGTATATTAGCACAAGAAATATTATTGATGTTTCAATGTATTAAGGAAGATATAACAAGGAATCATAGGGAGATGATGGAATTGATGCAAGATACTGTGAGATTAGGAAAACCCCAGCAAATAATAATAATAAATGAACAAAAATTCAGAAAATAGAGGAGAAATCAGAAAGTGCTGAGGAACGTATAGAGGAAATAATTCCCCAAAATGATACAAGCAGATGAAGAGATGGAAGAGATAGCAATAATTTCTAACACGGAACAAATAGAATATCTTTTAAGAATTCAAAAAGAAAAGAGAATAAAGAGAAAGAGCTGCTGAAAATGATGGGGA
>CM019149.1:186155319-186216021 GCA_009733165.1 Naja naja | reverse complement strand
TTCCATTATGAGTTAGGATTCCGAAAAAAGGAAAAAAGAAAGAAAATAGTAGAAAAATGACTTTCACTTAGTATAGCCCCCCCCAAATAGTTTGGAAAAAAACAACTCAATAAAAAATACATCCTGTCTATATCTTAAAAATTGTGCTTATCTTGTTAAAGTACTCAGTCCAGTCTTTTTCTTCCCAATTGAAAATAGTTATTTCTTTACTCTCTTTTCACTTCCAGCGGGTGTGTAATCCACTCAAAACTTTCACTCGTCACTTTCCAGAGAGGAGAAAGAGTAACAATTCCCTCCCTCCTTTCTCTAGAGTCTCCCTTCTTCACAAAACACTTTGGTGAACTTAGCTTAAATTCTGGGTAGAAATTAGGCAATCCTTACCCAAGTCCACTGTTTCTCTTCTGCTTCTCTTCATGCTTGCTTTGTTCCAGTTGTCACAGCTCTGATTCAGCCATTAATGGCTGTCTTTTCTCCACCTGTCAGGAAGATTCCCTGGATGCAGCAAAGTGGGCTGCTGTCTACTTGTAATCTATGGGAGCCCTCCCTATCTTGTCACCCTACAAGGTGAAGTTTGGCTCTGAAGAGCCTCCAGGCAGGCAGAAATCAGCTGGGCTTCGCAGAGCACCACTCACCACACAGCTGTTTCTCTCTGACATCAACCAGAAGTTCATTTCTAATAAAAATACTTTTAAAAGGAGAATAGTAGAAAATCAGAATCTATAGGAGATGAGCAAGCTAAGCTGTAAGGCTAAGTTAAGTGTCATCAGTTTGAAGTCATTGCGTTTCCAGCCCTCTTTCAGAGAATTCAGAATAACAGAGTTGTAATGGATCTTGGAGGTCACCTAGTCCAACCCCTTTAACCAAGCAGGAGACCCTATAACATTCCAGACAAATAGCTACCCAATCACATCTTAAAATCCTCCAGGGATGGAGGATCCACTGCTGTAGTGGCGTCCTGAGGGGAGAAGTTGAAACAGTTCATGTCCAGGATGTGAGGGGTCTATAGATATTTTCTCAGCCCTCTTTCTGGTTTGTGCAATATACAGCTCCTCAGTGGAAGGAAGGCTGGCTGAGATTGTTTTTTCTGTTGTCCTATCTGTTGAAGTCTGTCCTGTCCTGTTTGACTGCTGTGCCGAACCAGATAGTTATTGAGATACAAATGACAGACTCAATAATTCCTCTAGAACTGTATCAGCAGAACTTGGGCAATCTGAATTTTCTGAGTTGATGCAATAAGAACATTTATCATCTAAACTTCATCAAATATGTGGAATATCACTCTGTGAGAAGCAGGGCACACACAGACAACATACAGCAGCTTTTATTGGGGACTAAGAATGCATGGAAGGCAGTACAGTAAGAATAAGTAAGAACACCTTGAATGACCAAGACATTCTTGTCCCCTGCCCCCATAATCTGAGATAAAGAAGCTCAGGGCTTCCAGGATAAATATAAATTAATCCTTAATAGAGGGCCACATTGATATCTCAGTAGAAGATATCTGGCTGACTTAAGACTTTTCCTATTGTGCACTCAAGCACCAATTTGATTACTGAATATTTTGGTACACTTCTAAGGGATGCTACAAGGGAGTTTTTATATTTTGTAATTGCTAGTTTGAAGTACCTGTTGCTGTCATGCATTATATTTTTATTTGCAATCTCCCATAAGAGATTGTTCTGGTGTCTTTTTCTGTAACAGCCTGAAGGGGAATGGAAAAGTATTGTTACTATTATTGAACTGGACCCACATACAAAAGGAATTGGTGAGTAACTCTCATTCTTACTCATTATTTCCCATTATACCTTTTACTAAGTCCTGGGGATGGCAAAGTCCTTTTGCCTATATTTTTTCCAGAAAAAAAGAGAGGATCTTTTTACCATGACAGTTTCAAAATAAAAGTTATTTTACTTTGCAAAAGTTATGTTCCTTCCTGTTAAGTGCCTATTAAGATAATTGTGTTGAATTCCATTTACAATTGATTATTAGAAACAATGCCAAAGAGAAACTTAATGTGGAAATAACTTGTATTTTTCTTTTCCTGTAATTCTCTTCATTTTTTTTTCATTTTTCAGGTGGAACACAGGTAGAATTGGTCAAAGCCAATAAATTAAATGACAGGGTTCCTGATACGGAAATAGAAACCAAGATTACTATTCAAGGTAAGAATTAGTTATTTGAAATCCAGGCTCCTGCATCTGTTAAACAGAGAAAATGACATAGTCACAAGCCCAATTCTTGCTACAATTCACTGGTGCTGGAGATGGATTCCTGAATAAGACAATACCTCCTTGCTCTTCCATTCACAAATATATAGCAATGTAGATCAGAGCAGTGGTGGGATTCAAATAATTTAACGACTGGTTCTCTGTTCTAATGACTGGCTGGGTAGGTGTGATGACCCAGAGTAGCTCAGCAATGGAATAAAGTCCAAAATATAACTCAGTCCTTTAATGCCTTAAAAGAGCATTTCAAAAACAAAACAAAACACAGTTCGTATTTTAAAACACTGATAACAAAAAAGAAACCAAAACCAAACTACCTCAATATAATCCCTCGACAGTCCAGGGTAGATAAATGCCCGCTTCAAGAAAATAAACAGGAACAAACTACTGGAAGAACACCAAACAAGATAAACCTTCTTTAAGCAGCAAACGTTAACCTTGACTCCAGCAGCCGGACTACGCATGTTTGGACTTAAATACAGAGCTCCCAGCTGCAAGCCCTGAGGAGGATCACGCCCCTCCTCCTGAGTAGAGCACACTTTGATCTGATCCTCTCCTTCCTGCGTGCTCTAGGGTGGATAGAAGATGGGCCTGGATCCTCCTCAGAGGCCTCAGCTGGCCTCTGCTCATCCCCAGCCTCCTCCACCTCCTCTGGAGCCACATTCCCATACCCTGCCGGCTGCTCCTCCTCTTCCTCGGAGTCAGTCTCCAACCGGGGCATGACACTAGGTGTGCCTGGGTGAGCATGGCCAACTCAACGTTACTCACATTGAGGGGTGCCTCGACTGGCCTCTCCTTGCCATGCTCATCCCGCCTCCCCCCTCCCCCCCTCCCAGCCACTCCTTGTCATGCCCAGCCTTGCCTTGCCTGGCTTCTCCTCAACTTACAACCACAATTGAGCCCAAAATTTATGTTGCTAAGTGAGAAATTTATTAAGTGAATTTTGCTCCATTTCACAACTTTTCTTGTCACATTTGTTAAGTGAATCACTGCAGTTGTTAAGTTAGTAACACGGCTGTTAAGTGAATCTGGCCTCCGCATTGACTTTGCTTGTCAGAAGATTACAAAAGGGAATCACATGACCCTGGGAGACTACAACTGTCATAAATGTGAGACAGTTGTAAACCACCTGAATTTTGATCACGTGACCATGGGGATGCTGCAATAGTCATAGGTATGAAAATGGTCATAAGTCACTTTTCTAAATGCCACTGTAACTTTGCATGGTCACTAAATGAACTGTTGTAAGTCAAGGATTACCTGTACAGAAATACAAAAGGTTTCTTTGTTTGTAAAAAGCTGCCCTAAATACCAATCATTAGATTAGAAATGGGGGAATACACACTGAAGATCAGTGACAATCATAGCCATCATGGAAACCTAAACTATTCTGTCTGAATACCTTTGGGATACAAAAACAACACAGGCACAAAAACAGGTGAAGTCCCTTTAATTCCTTCAACTTGGCTTCAAAGCTCCAAATATCCTTGACTGGAGACAAAAAACTCCCCCACAGTTGCAAAAAGGAGGACATGCCATTTAAACTAAAAATACCTATAAATTATAAATAGAAAAAACTACACAAACCACACTGAAGCAATTAAGGGAACCAGGCAAGATAAGGGCTTGAAGACCTCCACAGATATCAGAATACACACTGGGAAGGACGTCAAACTCAGATAAGAACAGAGAGACTAGAAATATTTTCACACTTTGTTTCCAGCACTGGCTCATGTGCAGTCTGTCCTTTTAACCAGTTCTCACTGCTGGCCCATGAAGGGGATCAAGGCCCTTTCCTCCCCCATAGGCCATGCCATTCACATTTCTTGCTTATCCTCTCTTCCCTGCGTGCCCTAGGATGGAGAGGGGATGGGCCTGGGTCCTCCTCTGACTGTCCAGCCAGCCTGTGCCCTTCCCCAACCTCCTCCACAGCTTCCGGAGCCACACTTCCACTCCCTGTCGGCTGTTCCTCCTCTCCCTTGGAGTCAGTCTCCAACAGGGGCATGACACCTTCTTTTTCATCAGCAATACCTGCAACCTGTAGTTACAAATCAGTCAGAGTGCCAGAGCACCTTGAGGAATTTAAATAGTTAAAATGCAATGATAACCACCAGCAGCCAACTCTAAAGGGTTTCATAAAGTGAAACCCTTTAGCAGAGAGGTCATTTAAGCTTGCCAGAAAGTGGGTGGGCATATTTGGGCTACAAAATGCCAAGCTAAAGAGACAAATTAACAAAGTATATAGGGGACCCAGGTCCAAGTGTCTGCCCTCACAAGCTTGTCAGGATCACAGTAAAATTAGTACATGCCACAGGTATCTAAATAAACTTCAAGCCTGGTGCCATGTTACTAAGTCTTATTATCATGAAAGAAAACTAAAACGAATTGGAGGGAGGATCCACACCCATACTTCCTTTTTTTAAAAAAATCTTACTATCAGTGAGCAATCATGTGCCTTGGCCACTCCGAAGCAATGCAAGAGACTCCTGTCCCAAAGGTGCTTTTTCAAGATGCAACTGGACTTTCTTGAAACCAAGGAAGTCCAGTTGCCTCTTGAAAAAAGTGCCTTTGGAACAACCATGACCTGGATGACTGAAGAATCCCCATAGACAAGAGACTCCTGTGCTCAGTGAACCAACAAAGCACACAGGAGCAATCATTAGATCCATTTGCACCACTTAAAGATACCAGCTGGTCTCAATTTAAGGAAAGATCACACGCCTCCAGAAAGACAGTAAAAAAAAATCAGACAGCATTGTGACCCACCAGCTGCCAGCTGAGCTGACAGCAGACTCAGACAGTGAGGAGGTTGGGGAGCAACATGGGACAGTCCTGGAGTCTGGGAAGACTCTTATGGATGCTCTGCATCAGAAGCAGAGATAGGGCTAGGGCCATCCAACATTTCCCAGTTGCCTTCAGAGTCAGAGATAAGTGGGGAAGAAGAACAGTTGGATCCTGTTCCAGATGCACGTATGCACGGAGCTGTCAGGAGAGGAGAACAAAGAACAGGGGTCAACTCAGAAGGAAAAGCACACATGGATGCTGAATGACCCCTCCCTGGGGAATAAATAGAAGCAAAAGAGGAGTGGTGGTTGCCAGAGAGAATTAGTTCACTTATTATTATGAAGATTTGCTTATTCTGGTTCCTGCCTCAGAGACTCCTTGCCAGGAATTAATTTTCAGCTTTGCGACTGGAAGCTCTTGGCTTGGCAATTATCCACGGACTAATAAGGTCTGTTCTTGCACTTAACCCTTGGAAGGATTATTGCCAGGACTTTTCTGTGTGTGAATGCTATGAATTCACAGTAACTAAATAAAGAGGGTTTTTTTGGAACAAGGAGTCTGTTTCTTGGTTCTGCTAAGCCTGGGTCAGAACAGACAGAGTGCCAAACTTGCATCCTGCCTCTCAGCCATTGCTTAACTTGATCTAGCAGGCAGCAGCGGTCCAAAAATATTACCTCATCACTTTCCTATCAGTGGCAGGGGTGGGGAGAAGACCTCCTGAAGACTCCTTTTTTTTGTAACAAACAAAGACACCAAAGACTACCCAGATCACTCCATTTAGAGAAGATTACAGATCCAGGGAAGAAAGAGGACTGCAATTTATTTATTTATTTATTTATTTTTTAATTACATTTATATGCCCTTCTCCGAAGACTCAGGGCTGCTTACAATTTTGGAGCACAACCCAATGCGCTCAGCAATAGCCTTCATTCCATTGTATATGCCTGCTTATTACTAAGTGGCATTTTTACAAAGTCAGCTTATTGCCCCCAACAATCTTGGGTCCTC
Organism: Naja naja; assembly: GCA_009733165.1. Classification (NCBI taxonomy): domain Eukaryota; kingdom Metazoa; phylum Chordata; class Lepidosauria; order Squamata; family Elapidae; genus Naja; species Naja naja. The sequence goes on along the minus strand of CM019149.1, from coordinate 186,210,004 downwards.
AATTTACCTACCCCGAGAGGATGGAAGGCTGAGTCAACCTTGAGCCTGGTGGGATTTGAGCCTACAGTAATTGTAGACAGCTGGATCTTAAGACAGCCTGAGCCACCAAGGCTATTTGATTTATATTCCTGCCTATTTGCCCATGGCGACTTGAGGTGCAATTGCCCCTCCCACCCTTAATTGGGGATGGAGAAAGCAAGGAGTGGCTGGAAGGAGATTCAGCCCAGTTACAAGTAAACCTCAAAAGGACGGTGCCAGGAACCACTAAAGCAGTGTAAATTGCTTAAAATAACCCTTCCCCTTTAAAAAAAGTCAAGCCCCAGAATAAAAGTACTAGCAAAGGAAAAACTCCAGAGAAGCAGCTCAGACTACAGAAAGTCTGGGCATACTGCCAAGAACCATTAAGCAGCTGTTACAATGTAACAAGGCTTAACCACAGAGGCAGTTTCGGAAAACACTTAAGTAGGGCAATAAAGATTAGTAGGATTAGTCTGGAAACAACAGACAGAGGCACACCAGAACACCTCCTTCCTGCCTTCCTGACAGGATTAACCCGGTAAGGTGGGAAAAACAAAGGGCTGTTGGAACGAGATTTCTTTCAACAGGTGGTTCGCCAAACTGTTGAGAAAGTTAGCTACCGGTTCTCCGAACAGATGCAAACTGGATGAATTCCACCACTGGATTAGAGCCTTCCTTATTGGATTCACAGGTACAATGGAGCTGTACCACTTCTGACATTTAACCTTATTACTTCTGCCCATCTGATGAGATCAGATGAAGTGGGTGTGCTCCAGGTCCTATTGTTTAAACAGTGTAACCTTGTGAAACCTAAGAAACATTCCATCTTTGTTGCAGTGCCTATTGTGTGTAATGACACTACCCCCCCCACAGATCCATGCAGGTGTAACCCTAGTGACATTTTTAAAAATCATTTAAAAATAAAATTAAACAATGGCTGCATGAAATTCTTAAGGAACAAATAGAACTGGAACCAGAATTATTTTTGTTAGGGATAGTCAAAAAGAAATATGAAAAAACATAAAATATATTGCATTACACATTTTAACAACCACCAGAATAGCTTATGCTCAATGCTGGAAACACAATTGTATACTCCCCTGATGAACTGATCATTCAAAAAATTATGACATGTGCTGAAATGGACAAATTGACTTTAATGTTACAAGAGAAAGATGAGTCTGAATGCTATAAAATTTGGGGGAAATGATACAACTGGATTGGATTAAGACAGATAGAAAATGAAGGAATTTAAGATAAGCAACTTATAGATTAAATGTATATATTTGTATAAAATTGTATATATTTGTAGATATGCACAAAAGATAGAAATGTATGAGATTGATGTCACAGAACTGTTAACGTTATGAATATCTTTTTGTTTTGTTTTTAAAAGACACAAAAGACTAATAACGTTTATTAATAAAAAATAAAAAATCATTTAAAAAAATGATGGTTTTTCTCATGAAGCCCCTTGTAAAAGGTTGGTTTTCTGCCACTATTGAGTTCATCTGCTGGTCAACTATGTCTTTCTCTATATATATATTATTACTCCTTTTTAACTGTAAGCCATACTGAATTGCTAAAGAGAGCAGGAATCTCAAAATTGAATTAAATAAATTAGTCCTAATTACCTTAGGCTCAATGCTGTAAAGAAAAAATAGTAGAGTTGGAAGCCAAATTAGACTAATAATTTTGCCATAAATATATTGAAGCTTAAAGCAAGATCACAAACTACCCAGCTTCTACAGATGTTTGGCAATTTTTTCAAGTTCAGGTGACCCTGTGGCTCAGACTATTGAAAACTCAATTGATGGAAGTAAACTCAACCATCTCATTATCACTCCTTTTGGCTGTGGGGAGCAAAATATGATCCGCATGACTGCACCAGTTATTGCCACCTACTACCTGGACACCACACAGCAGTGGGAGACTCTCGGCATAAATCGCAGGACTGAAGCTGTCAATCAGATCATGACTGGTAAGGCAAATTGTCTCCACACTTGTTTTCTTCAGGGATGGAAATGAGAGATTCATTCATTCCTACAATGAACAAATGTAAGACCCACAGAAGTCAAGAAGCCAAGTATTCTTAAATGTTGGCAGGGTTCTTTGTTGTTATTGTTGTTTTTCACAAGGTAGATTTCTACTAGCTTAGCTAAGGATATCACTTCTTTAGCCTGGAGGGGTGGAGGTGGTCATAGTAACTGCTGAGAAATATTTAAATATGGACTCATGGAATTATCACAATATTCTATAAAAGGAAAGACATTTTCTTCTCTTTTGCAGTGAGTTTAGAAGTATTGTTCTGCTATCGAATGCTTGTTTTTCAGGAATACAGGACAGCAGTCTTCAACTCCTTTTGTGGTTGTTGTTAAGAATCTTCAACTCCTTTTGTTGTTGTTGTTGTTTCAGAATCTCAATGGCAGAGTGGGATAGTTTTACACTGAGACCAGAACACAAATCAAAACAATTGTGCAAAGGAAAATCAGCTCCAATGAGACACACAGCAGAGAAAGAGGAGTGCAAAACTGTTCTGGATGCCAGTGTGGATGCAAGTTTGATTTTGTATGTCTGGAGCTAAATTTCACAGCTCTTTCTATATTGTCCGTTTTCAGGTTATGCCCAGCAGTTGGTGTACAAGAAAGCAGACCATTCCTATGCAGCATTTACAAACAATGCATCTAGTTCTTGGTAAGGACAAAATATAGCCATTACTTTCAGATCATGGAAAAGCTTTCCTCTAACATTCTCTATAAATATTCATATATTTTCATTTTCTAACTTCTGCTGGTGCATCTGTCTTTGCATTTCCTTTCTTGTTTTCTTCATTCCTTTGCTCCTTCTAGAATAGAATAGAATAGAATGGGATCTGGAAGCGACCTTTGGGGTCTTCTAGTGCAATCCCCTGCTCAAGCAGGAGATCCTATACTATTTCAGACAAGTGACTGTCCAGTCTCTCCTTAAAAACCTCCAGTGATGAAGCACCCATGAAGGCAAGCTATTCCACTGGTTAATCGTTCTCACTGTTTGGAAGTTTCTCCTTAGTTCCAGGTTGCTTCTCTCCTTGATTTGTTTCCATTCATTGTTTCTTTTCCTGCCCTCCTTTGCTTTAGAAAATAAGTTGATCCCACTAGATTGACTGGTTGACATCAGCAGAGGCGGTTATGGGATAGCGGAGCTCCATGAGCACAGCAAAACCCAGCTGATACCTGCTTGCCAGGAGATTCTATAGTCCAAAGCCACCCTGGAGGGTGGTGAAGAAAGGAGGGTGCTTTGTAGATTGTGAGGAAACAGCAATTTCCTTGTTTGATCCAAAGAAAACCCTCCTGATCGATAGCAGAGCTGATGGCCATTTTGGCAAGACCAAAGCTTTGACAAGAAGAATATGTGCTGGAGCAATTTGTGGGCAGTGGATTAAAACTGGGTGGGCCAACTTTCAACTTCTATTTTAGAGACTTAAACTCAGATAAAAGAATTCTTAAAAAAAGATTCTCCAAAACGTTAAGAAAGTGGTAATTTATTACATGGAGAAAGATTACAGACCTAAAAGTGAAATAAACTATCAAGACTGTGAAGCTTTAAAATAGAGAAGGACAGGACTGGACCTGTTAGTAGCATGAAAAGTGATTTAGTTTGTGGATAATATTGCTTGATTATTGGAATAATTTGTACAAAGAAACAGAAACTTTGCTTTTTCTTTTGCCCCAAGTTTTGCCATGTTTAAAGCTGGATTTTAGAGCAGTGGTATCAGATCCGTGTATCTGCCATTCTTTGATGGAAGAAAGGGGGGGGTTGGATTTGATACATTTAATTCTTTTCCTCTCTAAATATCCCAAATATCTTATTTCTTACATTGCCTTTGGTATAACTTTTTACATGATTTATAATTGTTGCCTGGTGCCCCAGATGCTTGGAAAATTCTCACCTCCTGGGGAGATGCAAGGGGAGAAGGAGCCATGTGGATTGCAGCGCTTCAAGATAACCCTGGGAAACTTTCCTTATCTGCTTTCTCAGAGGCACTGGTACATCTTCACACCTGTGGATTGGTGGAATCCACATCAGACTGTTGGGAGGGGTCTCTAATTCCCTCTATCCTAGTTGCATGCCCTGAGGGACCTCAGTTCCTGCTTTAAATTTTGACTTGCTTTTACCTCCCTTTAATAAAAAGATTCCTTTTGAAATACAAAGTTTTCAAGAGTCTATACCCGTGTTGGCAAGCCTATGGCATGCAGGTTAAAGGTGGCACACAGAACCTTCTCTGTGGGCATGTGTGTCATCGCCAGCTGTTCTTCTGGTTTCTGGTGCAGAGAACCCTCTCTGTGGGGATGCGCGCTGGCCAGCTGGTCTTTGCAGGCACTGGAGCACCCGAAAACGGCCCCAAAAACATCCAAAAAACAGGCCGTTTTCAGGCTATTTTGGCCCGAACAATGGCCTGAAATGCCCCCAAAATAGCCTGAAAATGCCCCCCAAAACAGCCCCAAAATGGCCTGAAAACAGCCTGAAAAACAGCCAAAGAACAGGCCATTTTTGGTCCGAAAAACAGCCTGAAAACGGGCCAAAAACAACCTGAAAATGGCCTGAGAATGACCAAAAATGGCCAAAAAACAGGCATGCATGCACTAGCAAGCTGGTCTTTGGGTTTCGGCTTTGGCACATGCAAATGCACGCATTCCTGTTTGGGCACTCAGTGCCAAAGAGGTTTGCCATCACTGGTCTATATTTATATTTTGAAGAGTGGAGAGACTGGTCCTTACAGGGGGTGCCATCTACTGGTCAAAGAAGATATTATATTAGTGCTTCATGGGAATAACCTTGGAAGGATAATACACGAGTAACAAAGAGGACAAGAAAGGAAATAGTGAAAGGCAAACAACATCTGGAAGGACTTTTATTTTCATTTCATAGATACTGGAGATTTGGCTGCTTGGAAGTATTAGTGAGCCATTTGAAGATTTTTTAAAGGCAAGGTGGATTACAATTAACAAGAAACATCCTTGGAACTGAATACCTGACTTTGTGGACTAAAGACATTTGGGGAAATTTGGTGGGCCATTCTGGATTGTTAAGATCATCTGACAGAACATTCTATGAGGCAAAAGAAGAAATAAGAAAAATGAATAAGATAAGACTTAAAAATTTGGAAAACTTAGAGGGTGCATATTGAAAAATTTTAAGGACTATAAATTTAGAGAATATTGAGGAACAGTTCCAGGACTGTGTAAATTTTATTAATACTGGTGTTTTGGTGTTTCTGGACAATTGGGATATTGAAATTTTGGTAGAATATTGAGCAGTGATTAGTGTAGTATATTAGCACAAGAAATATTATTGATGTTTCAATGTATTAAGGAAGATATAACAAGGAATCATAGGGAGATGATGGAATTGATGCAAGATACTGTGAGATTAGGAAAACCCCAGCAAATAATAATAATAAATGAACAAAAATTCAGAAAATAGAGGAGAAATCAGAAAGTGCTGAGGAATGTATAGAGGAAATAATTCCCCAAAATGATACAAGCAGATGAAGAGATGGAAGAGATAGCAATAATTTCTAACACGGAACAAATAGAATATCTTTTAAGAATTCAAAAGAGAAAAGAGAATAAAGAGAAAGAGCTGCTGAAAATGATGGGGGAACTGCGGATGGGTACTCTAGAGATTCAAAAGTAAGATTTAGATGCTGTGGCAGAGGAAATATTTAGATTAAATAAACAGGATAAAAGGAGTTGCAAGATATCAGAGGAGAAGCAAGAAAGATTCACCAAAAAGTTAATAAGAGTTGAAATTCTAAAAAGAACAAAAGATGATGGATGGATATAGAAGATTTTTTTTAACATGGTGGTTATTTGATTAAGTGTTAGGAAAAAGAAGTAGAAAGTAGAAATTGAGAAAATAGTATTATATATACTGAAATATAATAGAATATAATATAATCACTATGTATACACAAATGTTAGAAGTTGAAAAAAATTATGATTATGTATATTTAAATGGTAATATAATTATTAGAATTGTTTGTAAAATATGTTGACCCAGACAACATAGCACTTATGGATGTTCAAGAAAAAGATCATTAAAAATTATACATATAAAAAAAGGGAAATAAGTTGACCCCCTCCTCTTTGTGGCAGCTTCTCAAATATTGGAATAACTGCTATCATGTCCCCCCAGTCCTCCTTTTCTCTAGACTAGCCAAACTATCCTGCAACCATTCTTCATATGCTTTAGTCTCCAGGTTTTTAAGCATCTTAGTTGATCTTCTTTGCACTTTTTCCAAAGTCTCAACATCGTTTTTATAATGTGGTGACCAAAACTGGATGCAGCATTCTAGGTGTAGTTCAACTAAGGTTTTATAAAGTGGTACAATATTTCATGTGATTTTGATTCTATGCCTCTGTTTATACAATCAAGGATTATATTAGCTTTTTTGGTTGTTGCTGCACTCTGCTGAATCATATTTAAGGGCCTTGGTGGCTCAGGCTGTTAATTGCCTGCACTTAAGTTCCAGCTGCCTACAACTGCTGTAGGCTCGAATCCCACCAGGCTCAAGGTTGACTCAGCCTTCCATCCTCCCGGGGTAGGTAAATTGAGGACCCAAGATTGTTGGGGGCAATTAGCTGACCTTGTAAAAATGCTGCTTAGTAATAAGCAGGCATATACAATGGAATGAAGGCTATTGCTGAGCACACTGGGTTGTATCCCAAAAATTGTAAGCTGCCCTGAGTCTCCGGAGAAGGGCGGCATATAAATGTAATTAAAAAAAAAGTGATTGTCCACTAGGACTCCAAGGTCCCCCTCACAGTTACTGTTTCTGAGCCAGGTTTTACCTAATCTATATACCTTTGAGTACCTTTGGTTTTTCTTTCTAAAAGTAAAATTCTATTTTCTTCACATTAAAATTCATTTTGTTGGATAGGGCCCATTGTTCAAGTCTGTCAGGATCCTTTTGGATCCTGAGCTTGTCTTGGCTATTCCTGCCAGCTTAGTGGCATCTGCAAATTTCATGAGTTCCCTTTCTATTCCCTCATCTAAGTCATTTATGAAGATATTAAAGAGTACTGGGCCTAAGATGGAACCTTGTGGTTCCCCACTGCTCACTTCCCTCCATGTTGATGTAGTCATTAAGAACTACTCATTGAGTACAGTTTGTCAGTCAGTTACAAATCCATATAGTGGTGATCCCACATTTTTCTAGCTTACCAAGAAATAGTTGTGGTCTACTTTGTCGAATGCTTCACTGAAATCTAAGAACACTGTGACCACAGCATTTCACTGGTCTACTAATTTAATCACTTTGTCTAAGAATGAAATAAGATTGATTTGGCAAGATCTCTTTTTAACAAACTCATGCTGGCTTTTAGTTATAACTTTATTTGTTTATAGATGTTTGCAGATCTGTTTTTTTATTATGTTTTCCAGTATCTTCCCAGGTATTGATTTGTAGTTTCCAGGGTTTGTTCCCCCTCTCCTTTTTTTTTTAAAGATGGGAACCACATCAGCTCTTTTCCAATCCTCAGGTAGTTCCCTGATGCTCCAAGATGTTTGAAAGATAGGCACAATGGTTCTGAGATAACATCTGCCAGCTCCTTCAGAACTCTTGGATGTAATCCATCAGGTCCCAGAGATTTATATTCATCAAGATCAGACAGGTATTCTCTTGCCATTTTCTTGCTAATTTTAATTTTAATTTCTAGTCAGTCTGTTACAATAATTTTTTTTGTAGGGTGGGCTATAGTTTCTTTAGACAAATGCAAAGAATGAATTAAGCAACTCTGCTTTTTCTCTACTGCCTATTACTTTTTTATTTTTTATTTATTTGATTTGTCAATTGCTTACAAGATAATAGGTATATGAATAAACATCAGTAAGAATACAGGAAATAGGTACGAATAAATGGGGACAATAGGATAGGGACGGTAGGCACAATTGTGCACTTACAATGGGGTGAGGTCAATAGTAGATAGTTTAAGTGGGGATTTGAGGATGTAACAACAGAATCAGGTAGTGCATTCCAGGCATTGACCATTCTGTTGCTGAAATTGTACTTTCTGCGATCAAGTTTGGAGCAGTTTACATTGAGTTTGTAATCTTCTCTCTTTAGAGGACTGACTGTTTTCTTGACGTTTTTCTGGTTATTAATATGTTGAAAGAAACTTTTTAAATTATCTTTGACCTTTGTTGCAAGTTTTTGTTCATTCTGAGTCTTTGCTTTCCTGACTTCATCTTTGCAGATTCCGGCCTATCTGTTGATATTCTGCCTTAGTTATTCTTTTTTTTAGTACCTGTCCTTTTCAGGACAACTTTAGTTTTTCAGTTTATCAGAGATATCTTTGTGCAACGATGCTGGTTTGTTCTTGGATTCCTTATTTTTTTTTTCAGTGGTATTGTGCTGAATTGGGCATTTATGACTGTATTTTTCTGCATTTCCCACACTTGTTGAATTGTTTTCCCCTTTAGGATTTGCACCCATGGAAACTTTCTTAGGCTCTCTCTTTGTTAAAATCAGCTCTTTTAAAATTTAAGACACTGGCTGGATTATGTTCTATTGCTTGAATTTGCATTATATTGAATTCCAATGTAATGTGGTTACTCTCGCTTAAACTTCCTGCAACTTCAAGTCCCTCTATAACTTCTTCTCTATTAGTAAGAATTAGGTCCAGTATAGCTTTTCCTCTAGTTCCTCCTCTACCTTTTGGATGACAAAGTTGTCAGCTAGGTTTGTTAGGAATCTGTTAGATATCACACTTGTTGCAAAGTTTGTCTCCCAGTTGATATTAAGGTAGTAAAAGGAGTGGTGGGATTCAAAAAAATTTACTACTCAGTGGCGGGCGTGGCTTGGTGGGGGTGGCTATGTGGGTATGTGACTGGGTGGGCATGGCTATGTGGTCATGTGACTGGGAGATCAAAAGACAGAAACTCACTTTCTGGAGCAGGGGGTTGGACTAGATGACCTCCAGGTACCTTCCAGCCCTGGAGTGCTGTGCTGTTTCAAAGTACAGCAATCCAGAACTGTCCTGGATTGCTGTGAATTCTCTGAAGCTGCGTCTAGTGCAGAAGTCTTCAAACTTGACACCTTTAAGATTTGTGGACTTCAACTCCCAGAATTCCTCCTCCAGTCATGTTAGCTCAAGAATTCTGGGAGTTGAAGTCCACAAGTCTTAAACTTGCCAAGTTTGAAGAACCTTGGTCTAGTGGCAAGGTTAGCGGTCCTTCCTTGCCCTCCTTTTTCCCTCCCTCCCTCCCTTTCTTTTTCTTTTTCTCTTTCTCTTTCTTTCTCCCCTCCCTCTCTCCCACTTTCTTTCTCTTTCTTTTGGTCTTTTGCAGCACCCCGCCCCGTGCCTCGTGTTTGGCCTAGTGGCCCTCAGGGAAGCCTCCTGGGAGCAAGAACGGAGCACAGGGGGCGGGAATGCAGCATCCCCACGCCCCATTCTTGGCCTAGTGGGTCTCAGGGAAGCGCTGGAAAAAGCAGTGTTTTGAAGTGAGTGGGGGAAATCTGCTGTGCCGTGCGATTTAGAAAGCAAGAAATCTGAGGATTTCCTGCTTTCTAGCTAATCTAAATTGCGCCGCACAGCTGATGGTCACCCAGCTGATAGTTGGAAATACCAATTCGGCTGAACCAATAGCATTTTGTTACTACTGATTCGGTAGAATACCACCACTGAGTTAAAGTATCCCATTACTATTGTGGTATGCTTTCTACATATTTTTGTTAACTGGCTGGCAAAATGTTCACCTATTTCTTCTGACTAGTTGGGATGTCCTTTAGTATATATTTATGGCAATGTCACTCTTTTTTCCTTTTATATTGATCCATATACATTCTAGGAGGTTTTCATCTTTGATCATGTGCTTTTCTGTAGATATGTAGTGATCTCTTGCATATAGAGCAAATCTACCTCCTCTTTTTGTAGAACTCTTTCCTTTGAACAATTTGTATCCATCCATCAATGCACTCCGGTCATGAGTTTCATCCCTCCAAATTTCTGTAATGGCAACTATATCATACTCACATACTATTGTTTCTAGTTCACCCTGTTTGTTCCCCAAACTTTGAGCATTTGTATATAAACATTTGAGTTTTTTATGATTCCTGCATCTCCTATTTGGTGTTTGAGATTTTCTTTTTTCTCATCACTCCCTACCTTGTTTTCTTGGGGTTTATGATTGGTTTTATGTTCTAGAGATTCTCTCCCCTCAATTTTAGTTTAAAGCCCTTTTGATGAACTGAGCCAGTAGATTTCTAAGTACATTTTCCCTTGATGTCATGAGGTGCAGCCTTGTCAAGAGTCCTTTATGTAGATAATACAGTCCATGGTCCAGGAAACCAAAGTTCTCTTGATGACACCAACCCTTTAGCCCAGCGGTCGCCAACCTTTTGGACCTCAGGGACCACCAAACTCATAATTTTAAATCCCGTGGACCACTAATATGAATTTTGACTGATGGTGGCTTGCTGACATTGGTGGGAAAATCGGTCCCATATTCCACAGCTGCAGTAGTCACAAGTAGTCCTGGAGCTCCGGGATGACCAAAAGGCCAGTCCTGTGACTACCGCAGTTCTGGAATATGGGATCAACTTTCCCACCAACATCAGCAAGCCACCCTGGGGCAGATTTCCCTCCCCTGCCACTGGTCTTACTTTCTACCATATTTCTTAGGAAATAAGGCAGGGCCTTATTTTCTTTTGAACCCCCAAAAAATCTATGCCGTCTTTTCGAGGGGTATCTGACTTTTCCCCCCACATGCCTCACCTGACCCCCAGGCCACTTCTTTTGTGACCCAAAAGAGTGAGCGACACGCCTCGCCTGGCTCCCCACTGGCCAAGCACTGAAGCTCCACCACTGCCGCTAGAGCGGGTGGGGAGAGAGAGAGATATCTGATCTAACCTCAGAGGACTGGCGGTAATGTTCTCTCTCTCTCTCCCTCTCCCTCCCTCCCTCTCTCTCTCTCTCTCTCACATGCACACACAACACACACAGAAGTCCCTCACACACCCCTACCCCCTCCAAGGCAGCCACATTCCTTCACTAACCTGCTTTTCAGCTCTGTTCTTGGGGGAGAGAGGGAGAGAGAGATGGTATTCTGCAATCCCAAATAAAGAATGATTGATCGGTAGGAAAACGGGGTGGGGGATTTTCGTGCAGACTTTTTGGGGGATTTTCCCAGGGTCTCTGCTACTTCTGCTTTTTCTGCACAGACCCTGGAAAAATCCCAAAAAAAGTCTGCAGGAAAATTCCCCACCCCATTTTCCTACTGATCAATCATTTTTTATTTGGGATCGCAGGACACCATCTCCAGTTCCATTCTCAGGGGGAGAAAGAGAGACTTTTGGCTTCATGCAAGGAAAGCAGCAGAAGCAGCAGAAGTCTTCCTTTCTTTCCCCCAAACTCTGCCAGAAATGAGTCTTTGTGAGACTTGTTGCACTGACACAGCCTCTTGGAGCAGGATGCCTTGTAGGGTCCCAAAGACTCGTTTCTGGTGGAGTTTGGGGGAGAGAAAGAAAGACTTTTGCTGTTTTCCTTGTGTGCAGCCAAAAGCAGAAGAAGAAAGAAGCAGAAAGAAGCAGCCCAGTGGCCAGGCAAGGCACGTGGGGTGTGTGGGGCAAGTACCCAACTCCGCCCTTTCCCCCCTCCCCTCACTACCTCGTGTTGTTCGCAATGCAAGCGATGCAAGTCCTGTGTTCCTGCAGGCCATGTAGACAGGTGCAGCCTGGATTCGTTGCTTTGGTGGGTGCTTTGGGGGTGACATTTCTCTGTGGACCACCAAAATTGGTGGTCTGCAGCCCACCAGTTGGCAACCACTGCTTTAGCCAGTGGTTTATTTCTAGAATTCTTTTTTCTCTCAATGAGTTTTGACCTTCTGTTGGGAGTACTGATGAGAACACCACTTGTGCTCCTAGCTCCTTAACTTTTTTGCCTAATTGCTTATAAACTCTCAATATTGTACTCAGGTTCTTTGCTGGAACACTGATTCCCTTGGATTGAGTTGTTATTGTTGTTATTATTAAATTTTATCGCACCTTGTTTCTCATTGGTTAGCTCAAGGCAATGAACATACTTAATATTTCTGCCTTCTCTGCCCCGCAACAGCAATCCTGTGAGGTGAATTGGGTGAGAGAGGGTGACCAGCCCAAAGTCACCCAGCTGGCTTTCATGCCTAAAGGAGGCCTCGAATGCACAATCTCCTACTTTCTAGGCCAGGACCTTCAGCACTACACCAAAGTGCCTCTCTGAATAGATAGTTATACTATTTCACTTAAAGAACTCAGTTTCACTGACTATTATTAACCAATATAAAGCAAATGCTAAGAGTTCATCTTTGATAGTAACAAGAACTGAATTAAGGAATTCTCATTCTCTTAACTCTTATCCTTCATTTCTTCCAAAGCTCTAGATGCTATGTACTGTTGTGATATAAGAACATTGTAGTTCCTCTTACACTGACTTACACTCACTTGGATGCAGTATTTCTCTTGATACTTTGACCTGATCAGCGTTTTTCCTTCCTAGATTGAAGAAAAGATGAGATGGCTGATTTTAATTTTGATTGTTTCCCATCATAAGAACGATATTGCCCTAGAGGCATGCACAACTTCTATTGTTGTTGTGCCATAATGTAATATTGTGGTGATGCTGGACAAGCCACTCTTCCCCTCTCCCTCCTAGCTAGCAGCAATCTAATCATATTTGGCTTACAAAATCAAGCAAGCAACTACTGTATTAAGATCTTATTGAAATGGTTGGTTAATGCATTACATTCTTTACAGGCTAACAGCATATGTTGTAAAAATCTTTGCCTTGGCTGCCAAAATTGTAAAAGACATTAACCATGAAATCGTTTGTGGAGGTATGAGGTGGCTGATTCTGAACAGGCAACAAACAGATGGAGTGTTCAGAGAAAATGCCCCTGTACTTTCTGGAACAATGCAGGTATGGTTTCCTTCCTTCTTTCCTTGCTTCCTTCCAATAAATCCAGGGATTTTTGAGTTCTTAACTGAAAAAGACGCAAGCCCAGGTATTAAAGAAAAGATTATATTGTACAAGGTAGTTCATTGCTAGTTTCTACTCTAATGACATTGGTTAGCCAAAAGCTGTAGAGGAATTAAGATAGTACGTGAGGATAGCAATAGCACTTAGACTTATATACTGCTTCACAGTGCTTTAAAGCCGTCTCTAAGCGGTTTACAAAGTCAGCATATTGCCCCCAACAATCTGGGTCCTAATTTTACTGACCTCAGAAGGATGAAAGGCTGAGTCAACCTTAAGCTGGTGAGAATCGAACTGCCTAACTGCTGACAGCAAGCAGTCAGCAGAAGTGGCCTGCAGTACTGCATTCAAAGAACTGTGCTACCACGGCTCTACCATTACCAGAAGTAGCCTTGGTAAGATTTGAGAGAATAGATCTCATGGAGAAATTTGAAGATGAAATCTGCTTCAAAGACAAAACAACAACAACAACAACCTACAGCCGAGAAAAACAACAACATTAAAAACAATATCAAATTTAAGAAAAAATTTAGGAGCAAATCTACACAGTTTCCATGCACTGGTACAAGATGGTCCACTCAACATTTCCTGAGCACGTATCTTCATGCCTCTGTTTGTTATGTAGTCTCTCCGTAGTTGAGACAACATTGATCTTTGTAATATTCTACTTCAGGATGCTGCCTACAGGTAATATAGGGGATGTTGATATGGACTGGATAGGTGGCCTGAAATGAGTGCTCTGTGTGGCTCAGATTCTGTCCTTTTCCTGTGGGCATCACTTCAGTCTGGTCCTTGACCTCTTTGCCTACCCTCCACTCCTCTTTTACAAGAGGCTGGAATTCTGATATCTACAAATCATTGTTTGTCTTTTTTTAAATAGTGTCCACTAGAGCCTTGGTGGTGCAGGCTGTTAAACGCCTAGCACATAGTTCCAGCTGCCTGCAATTAGTGCAGGCTCGAATCCCACCAGGGTCAAGGTGGACTCAGCCTTCCATCCTCTCGGGGTAGGTAAATTGAGGACCCAAGATTGTTGGGGGCAATAAGCTGACTTTGTAAAAATGCCGCTTGGGGGGGAGGCAAAAAGCCCTAGTAATAAGCAGGCATATACAATGGAATGAAAGCTATTGCTGAGTGCATTGGGTTGTGCTCCAAACAATTGTAAGCCGCCCTGAGTCTCCGGAGAAGGACGGCATATAAATGCGAATTAAAAAAAAAAAACTAAGTCAGATTCAGAGTATGAAGCCTTGAAATTATCCAGGCTATGCCACGCTTAAAGTAAATAATTAAAAGTTTCATTAAAAGGACTCATTTTTTATTCTTCTATAGATTGACAGAATATTCATTTCCTAGAGTTTGCTATCCCTTGTTCTTACTTTCTCTCCCCATGTAACGTTGTTAGGATAGTTAAGAGCTACAACATGGCTACACAAAATTGAATGTTTCCTCAAACTTCAGCTCTTCAACAATTGTATCATGAATGGACAAACATGGATGGCCACTAGATAGCAGCGAAGAGATACAAAAAAAGCTTAATTCTGCTGCTCCCCCATGTATCCCCTACATATAATTACAGTAGTATTTATTTATTAGCATTACTTTGTCTTTTTGTCCCCCCCTCCTCCTGTTTTCTTCTAGGGAGGCATTCAAGGTGCTGAACCAGAAGCATCTTTAACAGCTTTCATTCTGGTTGCGTTGTTGGAATCCAGATCAATCTGCAATGCATATATCAATGTATGTTGATGTTGTGATGGGAAGTGGTACGAGAGGGCCAAAATATAATCTCATCCATTGGGGTTTTTTCACAGTATTTAATTTTCACAACTTCTTGGCCCCAGTATTAAAAGCCTTCAGGCTCTCCAAATAGCCTAATCAGCATGGCTATAGTTTATACTTTATTAATTTCAAATGAAACTAAGATAAATAATCAATTCAATTAGGATACTATCAGGAAATTACACATATACTTTCAAGCCAGCAAGGTATTTAGATCAGTTAATACCGTGTTTCCCCGAAAATAAGACACTGTCTTATATATTTTTTTGGCTCCCAAAAACACACTAGGTCTTATTTTCGGGGTAGGTCTTATATATTTATGGTGCCAAATAGTGGTTGTGAGTGTGTAGGGGGGGGTGTTTTGCGGGTGCACGGTTGCTCCCTGAAAAGTCTTCCTGGAACTGGAGATTTACACTAGGTCTTATTTTCGGGGTAGGTCTTATAATAGGGCAGGTTTAGAAAATAGTGCTAGGTCTTACTTTCGGGGTAGGTCTTATTTTCAGGGAAACACAGTATCAATTAAATATCAAAGAGCCTTTTCACTGCTGCAGTGTAATGTTTATCACCTTTGTTCCTCAAATTTAGAGGAAGATTTAAAAAGATCTATGCAGAAATTATTTCTGCAAGTGGATCATGCAGTATTGCAGCTTTTACAGTGGAGCCCTATTTAAGAAATTCCTAATGAATTTATGTTCAACACCTCTTCCTGTATAAAAACTTTAAAATAAGACATATGATGGCTAAATTTGAATTATTAGCATGTAAAATATACAAGCAGGAAATGGCAGCATATTTTTATTTATTTATTATTTATTGAACAAATTTATATGGCTGTCCAACTCACAAGTAGTTGACCCTGGCCAGTTTACAAGATTTAAAAATCTACTACATAAAAAAATCCATAACTTATCTGCTCCCCTTGCTCCCAACCCATGGCAGCAGGAGCACATTCAAATCAACCATTTGTGGTTCTCAGGGCCAATGACAAAACCATGTTTTTAAGGCCTTTTGAAAAAGAGTGTGGACCAATCATACCTCAGGGAAATGCTGTTCCATAGAGATGCCTAAAACATTCCTAATGGATCTCTTCTCTTTCCTCTGCCTTTACTTCTAGATTCTAGACAGCAGCATCAGTAAGGCCACAGATTATTTACTCAAAAAGTATGAGAAACTGCAAAGGCCTTACACTACAGCCCTCACAGCCTATGCTTTGGCTGCTGCAGACCGACTCAATGATGACAGGGTACTCATGGCAGCATCAACAGGTACACATATTGCTTTGTTTTAAATAGAAGAAACCAGGTATGGTTGAGTTTTGAAAACGGATGATTCCACTAAGGAGTAGAATTAAGGATTAGCTAGGAATTCAAATAACGATGGGCAGATTTTTAGATATTGCAGTAACAAAAATAAAATCAAGAGCCACGTGCAAACGGGTACCTTTTTGCTTCTAGCTTCTTTCTCAAGAAGAAAAAGAAATCAGTCATAATAGATGCAAACTCTTTCCCACAGGCTGCCACTTGTCCAGGTTTATTGTTGAATTACAGTTCTTGATTTTTTGAGCATTTTAAATGATCTTCCAAAATTAGTGTTCTACCACACTCTTTATCACATATGTACTTCTAAGTGTATACCTGTATTTGCTGTAGGAGGGAGGCTGTGTTAGCTTAAAAGGCACAAACTTTCATGAGTTACAGCTCATTTCATGAGATGCATGGAGTGGCTAAATGGATTTAAAGAACAGGAGTGAGAAAAGGATAGGAAGACAGGCTGATTATACAGATGCATTTGAGACAGTTGAGACAAGTGCCTTGTTTGTTTATAATACTTATATGGCCATCCTTCAGTGAAATAGAACTCTGGGCAGTTCACCATAATAATAAAAATGAAAAAAACAGTAAAAGGAATGCTTGGCACTTCAACCAACAGTCTCTGATCCACTAAGAAGTAGAATCCCCTGGGTCCTTTCAGTGCTGTTGCAGTGCCTGGGGGAAAAACCAACCCTTTTCAGCTTTCTGAAAGGCTAGAAGGCTGGGGGCCTGCCAGATGCCATGGGGTCTATCCAGGGGTGGGATCCGACAGGGTTAACTACCGGTTTGTGGTGATTTACGATGTTTGGTGATTTATGATGTGCTGCTGCGCGCGCGCCTGTAAATCTTCGTTAGCAGCGTTTGAAACAACACTTTTTTTCTGCTTTTCCACCGCAGCTGTGCCTTGCACGGCAGCTGAAGTTGAAAAAACAGGAAATAAAGATCAGGTAAGAGCCTGGGCAGGCAGGTGGGCCAAAACAGCAGCAGACATAGAACTGGTTCTATGCCTGCTGCTCTTCAGAGCTACCGGTTCTACAGAGCCGGACAGAACCGGTAGAAACCCACCCCTGTATCTATCCCAATCCAGGAATGGACACAATTGCTGTACAAGATGGATCTATCTAAGATGGCAAAGGCTCCTCTAGTCACAGTTGCCACCTGCTCTTCAAGCAGGAGCCACATATTGAAGAGGGCCCCCCAAACTGCACACAGTCTCTGTCCAGGAAAGAGCTACCCCACTGAGAGTCAGAGATAGCATTAATAGACCTAGGAGAAACAGAAACCAATTCTTCCCCATCTAGACACCCCCAAGCACTGAGTCAGTACCAGAACAGCACCACCTTCCCAGGGAATGCTGGGGTGGATGTAAAGAGATAGACTAACTATAGAGAGTAAGCAGGGTGACCTTGATGGAGATATGGCAATATCAGTATAAGAAATCTTAGCCTTTCTGTCGAGTTGATTCTTCATCCGGTCTACCCGGTAGAGCTGACCATAACTGGGTATCATCAGCAACTCCGTGCCATTGAGTAACCTCATCCAACAACTCACACGTAGCGTCTGCTTTCTTGAAGAATGGGAGACTTTTAATCAATTGTTAATTTTCCCAATCTTTTCACTCCAGTCAAAAGTCACCATCAGGGTAAGTGACCAATATTTTTATCTGTTTGGTTTAATTCTGTTTCTGTGCTGGTTCTTTTTAGGAAGGAATCGTTGGGAAGAACCTAACGCCCACACCCATAACATTGAAGGCACTTCCTATGCCTTGTTGGCCCTGCTGAAAATGAAGAAATTTGTTGAGGCCGGTCCTGTAGTCCAATGGCTGATAGATCAGCAATATTATGGGGGAACATATGGACAAACCCAAGTGAGCCTTTGCTTTATTGTCAGATTATGTGTATTGTTGAATACACAAATTACAATGATCTGAACTCTATTCTACTTTAGGCTTCTTAAAACAAAACAAAAGTTTGAATTGTTGCATGTTGAGACATGATAGCAGTCTTCTAATATTTGAAGTGCTGTCATGGGGAAGAGGTTGTGGATTTATTATCCATAGTGCTTAAGGACAACCGTCCCACTGGCATGAACAACAAAAGAAACTCCTGGGATATTTTTCATTTTACCAAAAGCATAACTACGTCATATACCGGGCAGCTTACCACATACACCTCTATGTCCTTCTTTATTTTTTCGCCACCAAAATTGCCTTTTTATCAGATGGAGAGTCTTCACAAACCCAAAATGCCCCGTTGCCCTCGCGTCGTGGTTCTGTTGTAGAATTAGAGTTTTGACTAGCTGGGATATAGATTTTGCTCCATTTCCATGCCAGCCCCTCTCTTAATGCCAGCTGGTCTCTGTGATGCTGTAACCAGTTTTCAGCCTCCAGGGACTCCCTTAGGGTTGCACCAGGTCTGTGGCTGAGTATTGAGCAATTGCTCTCTGCTGCCTTGTAACCATGGGCACTGCAAACTGGTTGGATGGAATGGAGTTGATTACTTCCTCTTGGGTGCTGTTGTACTGTGGCATGCAGGAGAGACCACCCGCCAAAAATTTCTCTCTCCACCCCGGTAGGTATCAGAGGGTGAAGTTGAAACAATTGAAATATTGAGCCCACCGGACCTGCTTAGGAAATAGCTTCCATTGGGTTCTTTAATGCTTTTGTGTTCTTGTGGTCTGTCCACACTTTGAAGGGGATTTTACTGCTCTCCAAGAACTGCCTCCAGATTAGGACAGCCCAATGGACCATGTAGGCTTCCTTCTCCCAGGGGGTTCAGTGCCTCTTGGTCTCAGAAAGTTTACAGGATGTGTAGGCACAGGGTTGCAACTCTCCCTTGGCATTTTTCTGGTGTAGGACCGCCCCCCATAGCCACATCACTGGCACCTGCCTGTATCACAAATGGTTCACCTGGGTCAGAGTGTTTGAGAACTTGCTCTACAGCAAAGAGGCACTTTAACTTCTTGAATGTGGCTTGGCATTTGAGCGACCAATGCAGAGGCTGCCCAGGCTCAGATTTCACACATTTCCCTGTCCTAAGCAAGTTAGTGATTGGCAAGGCTATCAGGGTAAACATGGGGGTGAATTGGCGATAGAAGTTTGCAAAACTGAGAAAGCTCTGAAGCTGCCTCCTGATTTGAGGGGCCTCCCACTCCAGTATTACCTTCACCTTGCTGGGGTCCATCTCCACTCTCTCATTTGCAATTCAACACCCCAAGAAGTCTAAGCTAGTTTTATGAAAGTTGGATTTTGATAGCTTTGCATAGAGCTGGGTCTTTCATAATTTTCTGAGTACAGCCCTGACCAGCTTCATGTGCTCCTCTGGGGTCTTGGTGTAAAGTAATATATCGTTCAGGTACACCAAAACCCCTTTGTACAGGTGCTCATGCAGATTTTCATTGATTAACATGGCCAGCGCTCCCTGCAGGCCAAACAGCATCACCCTGAACTGGTTGCAGCCCAAGGGGCAATTAAACACTGTCTTCCACTCATCTCCCTCCTTGATCCTTACTCTGTAATACATCTCCCTAAGGTCTAATTTTGTGAAGATGCTCCCCTTCACTAGGTATCCTAGCATGCCTCCCATTAGCAGGAGGGGGTACATGTTCTCCATGCTGATACAGTTCACACCTTTACTGCACAGTCTAAGGAACCCACCCTTCTTTTCCTTAAACAAAATTAGAGCCATCATCCTTGATTTTGCCGGCTGAATAAAACCCCTAGCTAAGTTCTTGTCTATAAATACTTGGAGCTCCTCTATCTCCTTGGG
This sequence comes from Naja naja, assembly GCA_009733165.1. Lineage (NCBI taxonomy): Eukaryota > Metazoa > Chordata > Lepidosauria > Squamata > Elapidae > Naja > Naja naja. The sequence continues at coordinate 186,190,144 of CM019149.1, read as the reverse complement.
TGTCATTGAATACATTTTAGCTTGGGCAATTTGGCTCCCATCATGACCTTGATTGCACAGTGTGTGGGGCGGTGAGAGGGGAATGTGTCTGATTCCCTTTCACTAAAGACATCTGCCAGGTCATGGTATTCCTCTGGAATCAATGATTCCGGCTCACCACTTCCCTTTAGTATATTCACAGTTTCTACTTTCACTCATTTGGCCACAGGCACATGGCTGGTTGTCAGAGTTCCCACTAGCTCCTGTTGATCTGTCACTCTCCTTTGCACCCAGCACTGAGTTTTGTCCCAATCTATTGACAGGCTCCACATTTTCCACCCTTTCAATCCTAGAATCCTAGGGCTTAGTCATCCCTGGGACCACAATGAATTGGACAGTCTCCAGGTGGGCCCCAACCTTGATCTTTACCAACTTGGGGAGTCAAGTTGCTGCACCCCACTTGTTAACGAGCCATCTAGTTGGGGAAAGGCCATGGGCCGCTTCAGTTTCCTCAACCTCCCCCCAAATCTCTCTACCACTTGGTGGTTGATCAGACATCTGGTGCACCCTGAGTCCAACAAGGCTGTAAGAACCCCCTTTACTCCTGAGGAGGGCACCAGGACCTCTACCCTAGCTGTAATGGGGCAATGTGCATTTACCATTGGGTTGTTGATCTCATAGAAGATGGGATCTTTTTTGGCAGGGGTTGAAGTTCCCTCCTCCTCACTAGACTGAGGGGAGAACTCTACGACCTATTGTCCCACCCACATCTTTTTTTTTGTTTTGCGGGGGGTCTTCTTGGGTTGGCCTGGGGGCAGGGGAGTGGATGCCAGCCTTAGTGCAAGGCACTCTGCTGCCCAGCACCTCCTTTTCTTCCTCTGTGCGTCAGTTGTTTCTTGGGCATCGATGAGTTTGACTCTCCTGCACAATATGCTCTTGCTATTCCATCAGATTGATCTCCATCTTTGTGGCCACTCAGTCCCATGCTTGCAGGTTATATGACATCTGCCTCCCCCAGGGTAGGCAATTGTGATATAGCTCCTTACTTAGTCTCTCTTGAAAGTGATAGAACAGCATGTGCTCAGGCCAATCACTCAAGTGACTTCTGCCATGTTGCAGAAGTCTTTAATATACTATTTTACTGATTGCTTGCCTTGCTTCAGGTTTCAGATGTGGGTTTCTGCATGCTAAGTGGCTATCAGGTCTTTGAACCACTCCTGCAGGGTCTGCATGAAATCATCCAGATAGGCCAGCTCCAGAGCCTCAGCATCATGGATGGATACTAGCCATCCTGAAGCTCTCCCTTCCAGATTGGCCACAACAGGGCTGTGTCATTTGGATACATCCCCCCATAGTGGTCCATGTGGTGCTACACCTGGGGAAGAAGTGGGTTAGATTGTCTGGGTGTCCATCAAAGCGGGCCACCAAGGCATGTGGTGGCCACTCTTCCTGACATCCTGGCAGCAAACCAACCATGGCCATGGTTGCATGTGTGGGGATGCCACTGGGATCGCTTGCTGCTGAACTGACAGGGATGTGGCAGGTTCTGCCTTGGCCAACCTTTGGACCAGCATCCCGGTCATACTTTCTAGGGTCAGGCTTGTCAACTGCAGGAGAGGAAGAGATGGGGTGACCAATGCTATGAGTGACTTCACTCCACCCCTTCTGGTTGTCGTTGTCACAGTCCCTAGGGACGTGGCCATCCAAATTTTCAATGCACCAAATTTCTCCCTCAGCTGCTCCATTGATGGGCTATGGGGTGCAATTGGGAGCTTCCATTCAATGGGCTCATCCCACTTGACTGGGCGCCTTGTCTTCCACATGCTCTCTAGGACCATGTTGATGCTCAAGAGCACTAAAGTGTCCTCAGCCTCCACCTCCTTGCCCACATTTGTCACCCCTCAGGTCTTTGGCCCCTGATAGGGAGTTTCTTTCACTCTCTCTCTTGCACTGGCCAGCAACTGCTCTGACCTCTTGGATTTCTGTTTGGTGCACGTTTGGCTGACTGTGCCCTGGCTCCAGTCTGCAGTGTCACTGGAACCTCTCGGGCTGGGACGTCTCCCAGATTCTTCACCTCTTCCAGATCTTTGTCAGTTGCCGACATTCTCAGGTTGCTTTTGGCCTCCTGGTGGGATCCAGGTAGGTTCCATGTTTCCCCCCAAATAAGACCAGATCTTATTTTCTTTTGGGCCCCAAAATAAGCACTAGGGCTTATTTTTGAGGTGTGTCTTATTTTTTTCCCCATGTACAGGAGGCCCAATTCTGCTAGCTCATGGTGGAGCAGGAGGCCATGAGATATGCCATTGCTGCTGCTGCAAGGCAGGGATGGTGGAGCTGCCCCATACGTCCTGCACCGGCTTACCTCAGGGCCCTCACAGCCAGGCCATCCATGCCCTGACACCTGCCACTCAAAGCTGTGGTACTGGCATATCACTCAGCCTCCTGCTCTGTTGTGGCCACAAGCAAGCAAAAGAAGAGAACCGGAGGCCATGTGGCTGCACATGGCTGTTGGTGAAACAGGTGTCAGAGCATGGATGGTCTGGCTGCAGGGCCCCTGAGGTAAGCTGGTGCGGGATGCGTGGGGCAGCTCCACCATCTCCTCACATCACCTCATGGCTGTGGCAGCATGAGCAATTTTGGGGGTAGGGCTTATATTAGGTGCACATAAAACATGCTAGGGCTTATTTTGGAGGTAGGGCTTATTTTTGGGAAAACAGGGTACTTAAAGAACTGGCTTAATTTCAACCATCCTGTTGGCATGTACAGCAAAAGAAACTGCAGGGACATTTTTCATTTTACCAAGAATATAACTTTATTGATAGATCCAAATAGGTATAGAAGCAGCAAAGCCAGTTCTAAGGTTTGGGTGCAAAGCACAGCATAATAAAAACCCCTTTTTCCTTCCCCAGGCTACTTAGTGTCCACTGTCCACCAATCCAGGTTAAGCATTTTATTTTGGGAAATGGTGTACATCTTTCAAAAGTCTTCAGTGTCTGACCTTGGAGTTGTGAGATTTTCTCAGGCTGCAAACCGCTGATGTAAAATCTTTTTCTCCCTCCCAGTTCCCCACACATTCCAATCATACCCACCCCCTCCCTTAGCTTCTTTGTCAAGTTGCAAGCAGACAGAAAGCACCTTGCAAGTCAACCTTTTTTATGTTTGATCATTAGGTGGCACTCTTATATCAGTTTTCACTTTCCACTTTTTTTCCTTTTTACATTTGTATTAACTCTGCTAATTTTCAATCATTAGCTGTTATTTCTTTTAAAATATAGTCAATTCCAGCATTCTAATCAATGCCTAATTAATGCAAATTTCTGTATAATTATCCAAATTCAATTTCTTACTCTGTTATAGTTAAAAAATCTTCTCTGAGTAATATCACTTCCATTTAAGTCTTTTTACAGTCCAATTTCTTTACCTTTACACTTTTCCTCTTTCTTTCAAATCACCGCTTCTGCGATCTTCAATGAGGGCTCTCTCCTTCTGTTTTTCGGGGTTATCTCTAAAAAATCCAAAGTATTTTGCCTGGTCACACACTGATCACCACTTCACCACTCCAGCACAAACTTAGTTCCCGGATAGTTTCCTGTCTTCTTGGCAGCCATTAAAGGCTGCTGCTACAGCCTGTCTTCAGGGGAGTGTTCCTAGCCAGGGAGGGGAGATGTGGCTCCCCTCAACCCAGCAGGTGGTCTTCCCCTTTTTCACCACCCCTCCAGGGTGTATCTGGTCCCATTTGGGACACTCCAACAGGTAGAGCACGAACCGAAGTTGCGCACAATCGCGGACTCAGCTGTTAGAACCAGGCATTGAATAGCTGCTATAGGACTTGACTAGCTCTGATAGACTACATAGGAGAAATGTATGTTTACATGGTGTATGCTTACAGGGTGGATAGAGAATTTATCTCTACTAGGTTAGCAGACAAGGTGCATGAATCTTCTGATGTGTAGGACGAAGAATAGCTTTTGAAAGGAGTTTTTACCTGAAGATTATCTAGGGTTTCAGTCCTTCATCCATGCTGAAATTAAGGGAACCAAGAGAAATTTCATCCATAGACTTCCTATTGTTCTAGATCATTTAGTTCTACAGATAAAAGGTAGTTTAAAGATGTATGTATGTGTATGTAAGTCAACTGTTCTCTGTTTGTTTACTCATCAGTTTGTAGCTCATCTTCTCATTTATGATCAAATGATCTTACAGACAATTGTAAAAATTAGAAAGATAGTTTGGGTATTTCTTGCAACAAGCCCCATCACCATGTTCTTCCCTACGTGTTAAACATTTATTTCTCTGGTAAAATATATCACTGGATTTTCAGTTCTTTTGTGAGATACTCCAAGACAAACAATCTTATTTTTTCCTTCTCCATTCTAGGCAACAGTTATGATGTTTCAAGCTCTTGCTGAATATGAGATTCAGATGCCTACCCATAAGGACTTAAACTTAGATATTACTATTGAACTGCCAGATCGAGAAGTACCTATAAGGTACAGAATTAATTATGAAAATGCTCTCTGGCCTGGACAGTAGAGGTATAGTATTTCAGCAAGCATATTTATTACTCCTTTCATTCAAAATAATTATTTTGGTTCAAATGCAGGTTCAAATGCATCTTTTTTCAAGAACTAGGAAAAACTATACAGAATTTGGTGAAATAAGAAAGAAAACCTAGATCAGTTCTCCCTATTGGAATTGTGCACCAGATTAGGGGAGACTGGCTTAAGACAACTAGCTTCTTTGTCAACATACAATGTAGTTTTAAATGACTTCCTTTTCCACACAAAAAGCTGCAAAAGGCTGTATTTAAGACAATATTGCAAAACTGTGTCTGTACTTCCAAGGACTATTCCTAGGAAAGAGATTTTAATGGCTCTGAGGGACTTTTGGAGCACTTCATTAAAGTGCTCCAGTCATTAAAATGATCTATTGCTATTTGTTATTTCTGCTATTTCAGAAGCAATTTAGAGCCAGTGTAGATGTATGATACTAATAGAGTTTAAATATGTTTATATATAGATCTGGTACAGTCAAGTAGAAAGAAATATTTGTGAAACAGCATCTGAGGGAAAAGCAGATGAAGGAACATAAACTATGGCAGGAATTATCACCAATATACCAATAGTAATAGGGGCCTTGTGAGCAATCCCACAACAACTGGAGCACCACTTAATCATCTGCGGCATTGATTAATCACTGTCAATCAATTGCAAAAGGCAGCTTTATTCAGAACAGTTTACATCCTGTGACGATAGCTTTAATATCCTCAAAGAACAAAATCTGGCTATCCCTGGTCCTTGGAAATGACTCACCAGGTGGATAAAAATGCCAAATCCAGTCTAAATATCTGGCTGATTGTGCAACCAATAATAATGACAAAGAGACCCAACATGTTTGTATATCCAGTTCAGAGGTGGTATTTAGCAGGTTCTGACCAGCTCTGGAGAACTAGTAGCAGAAATTTTGAGTAGCTGGAGAACCGGCAAATACCACCTCTGACTGGAGATTTTACAGTGTCCTTCCCCTGCCACGCCCACCAAGCCACGTCCAACAGAACTGGTAGCAAAAAAAAATTGAATCCCACCACTGATCCAGTTATGCATTATTTTTCTTTGGACCGACTGTGAATGTAAAGTCAAGAATTGTCATGGTTTGTCGCACAGTCAGCCAGATGTTAATATCAGAACTTCTGTCATTAACTGATGTGAGTGTTAAATGAATCATGCCCAATTTTATGACTTGTTTGCCCCAGTCATGAAGCAAATAACCATGGTCAGTAAGTGAATCATGCAGCTGTTAAGCAAATCCAGCTTCCCCTATTGACTTTATTTGTCTGAAGCCCCTTGGGAAGGTTGCAAAAGGCAAATACATGACTCTAGGGGCACTGCAACGTTGTAACTGCAAGGATTGGTCCTAAGTCACCTTTTTCGGTGCCATAACTTTGAATGGTTATTAAATGAACAGTCATAACTCAAGGCCTACTTCTATCTGAAACAAATGGTGAAGCTTAGTGCTACAGGGTACTTAATGTATTAAGTGTCAATGAGTAATACAGCCAAGCACATAGAAAAATGGCATAAATAAAAGAAATAAAAATGCAACTGCCCAACTACAGGTAGCCTTTGACCTTCAACCATTGTTTTAATGATGTTTGAAAGTTATTATGGCCTCAGAAAAAGTGATTTATGACCCATCCTCAAAGTTGCAACCATTGCCATATCCTGCAGTGACAGTCATTGAAGTTTGGGTGCTTGACAATCGCTTGCATTTATGATGGGTGCAGCATTTATGATGATCTTGCATCTTGCATTGACATAATCATGATTCGCAACTTTCCTACCAGGCTTCTTTAGATTTGAACATTTTTATTAATTTATCAGAATATAAAATATAAAGGAAATGACAATAATGGGAACCTAAGGGAGGAAAAAGGGGAAAGGAAAAAGTATGGGATAAAAGGGAAAAAAGAAAAAAAAGAATTGACTTCCAGCTCTCTTTAGCAAAGTAGAAGATAATAGCACTGTAGCCTCAACTTTTTACCTTCACACAATAATATATACTAACCATTTTTATAACCACAAATGTATGTAATCAGCAAAACCAAGATCAAAGTTTAATTCTTTCCAACACAAGCACTAAATTCAGAAGCGATTTCCAAATGGAAACAACATTAGATATGTTTTTTCCTCGAATAAAACAATTAATTTAATAATCTCAACTTTTTTTTATTTTTGCTGTGGGGAATAATATATATTTCTGTTTGGGCCTATTAATCTTTATAAACTATCATCATTGATATTAACACAATTTACTACACTCTCAAATTCTTTAACTTTAAAAGGGAAAGAAACTTTTTAAAAACATCATTTAAAAACTCTAGACTTTTCTTTAAAAATGTTTCTAACTATTCATTCTTTCAAATTTACATTCAATAATATTTTGCAAATTTTAGGAATTACTCAAGTATTGTATATATAAACAAGAAAAAAAGTCAAACCCACTTTATAAACAGAAAACTACTTTGCTTTCTTTCATTTACATATATCAGACTTGTAAAAATCCATCCTAACTCCAATTAACTCATTAATTTAAGTCACTCCCTCCAGCTTATCCTCATAGAATAAAATCTTTTTCTTCTCTAGAATGTCTATCAAGTCTCTTTTTCTCAAGAAATTCTCAATCTTGTTAGTGTCCATGAAGAAAAAGTCCCAAACTCTTGGAATTTGCTTGAAATTCTTGTTTTAGTTGCACTGAGAGGGTTGTATTCAAGCTATCTTCGCAATAAAAATTGGTGTCAGGTTTGTATTCCAAAGTTGCTGTTAAGTCCTTTATATTGTCAGATATTTGTGAAATTGCATCAGTGGTTTGATAATTTTCTACATATAACTGCCCCTCTAACTTCTTAAAAATATCATTTATATCATTTAATATCATTTATCATTTATGAATATAGTTAATATTCTTTAGAACCTAGTGGGTCTATAAAATGAATAATTTTCTGTAGAGAATTTTCAAAAACCTTCCTAAAAATAACTCAGATTTGGCCATCTTCTTAACCTCCCTCTAGTTGTCAAAGAATATATATTTATTTTATTAAATAAATTCCAAAACAGCTGCTTATTCAACAAATAAATAATTGCAGGCCCATCCTATCTCCTCCACCAGCTGAATGGCTCACCAGATGCTCCGAAGCACAGCTCCTGAAACCATTTGCAGACTGCTGCTGTATGGAGGATCTTGTGCACTGATTCTAGGACTCTCTCTAATCCAGGAGAGTCATATAAACTAAAGGAATGGGGGTTCCTTCTGTTAGTAAGTTGAAAAAAGGGGACTTCCTGTGAACATGGCTGCCATTTGACATGTCCAGAGAGCCTTCTCTCTCTGGATTGTTGTTTTTCAACCCAGCAGGCATCCGACAAGCAAAGTCCATTGAGGAAACCAGATTCACTTAACGGCTGCAGTGATTTACTTAACAACCACTGTAAAAAGGGTCATAATACTGGGTCCAGTCACATGATGACTGGCTTAATGAATGCATTGCGTACGGTCAAAATTCTGGTCCAATGGTGGTTGTACATCAGGAACTACTTGTATTACCTTCTCTATAGCGATGGCTCTTACAGTCTTTTCCCTTCATTAGGAATTCTTGATTTAAGAAACATACACACTTCTCTCAGTTACAGCTGGATCCGCTCTGCTTTTTCTTCCAGCTATCACCAATGGCCTCTAAGAGACAATTCCTAAATAACCAATCCAATACCCTTTTATTGGAAGCTTTACCCCTCCACTTTGTTGGGACAAGAGGCAATTTTAATCTCTTCTCCATTGCACCTTAAAATAGATTTCAAGTGCTTTAAAGTTTACGCTGCAAATATAATGTAATTTTCAAATGGCACCGCTTATACTTTATATATAATTTATATTTATACCTTCCTATTGCAGCAAATTAAATCCATTTATTCTACTATATTATATTACTATGAATGTGCACATACATAGAAATTGCAAAGATTGGCGCACAATAATTTGGATAGTTTCACATTCATTGGGTCTTCAGAAAGTGGAAGGAAAGGAGTTTTCTTTATGATTTGATTTTGTTGATACCTTGCTAATATACAGTTGTTTCTTCATCCACATATTTGATTGGGTCTTTCTTATATTTTGAAGTCTATTCCACCTCTAGCTCATATCAGGTTACAATAAATACAACCAAGTAAAATCAAAATAGCCAAGGAACTGCAGTTGAAGGTCATGCTAACCCTGGTTGCTTTTCAGACCAAACTCAACGAAGACTTCACTGTGTCAGCATCAGGTGATGGAAAAGCAACAATGACCATTTTGACGGTCTATAATGCACAATTGAGGGAGGATGCAAATGTTTGCAACAAATTCCATCTTGATGTTTCTGTTGAAAACGTCCAGTTGAGTAAGTTTGGCTTCCTAGAAATAGTAGGTTGTAAGGTATTAAAATTTTAGTGTTCACCATGTCAGTATCTCAATATGAAACAAGTTTTCTCTGCTATTTATTCATAAAAAAAGTCTCTAATTTGATAGAAAATAATCTTATTAACTTCATACTTAGTTGAGATCCAGTACTTGCAGTCAACAAACCAGTTGGGATTTGGACAGAGGGGCAAATAGCCACAGGCCAGAAGGCCTCTGTTGTCCACTAAGTCTTCACTGTTCTATCATTTAACTAGTTGCAACAACTCTTAAGATTTGAGGCGAAAGATGCCAAAGAGAAAAATGACTTAATAGCATTCTTAATTTTAGAAACTCTTTAGAAACTTTTGACTGGTTTCAATTCATGTTGATGGGTTTGCAACAGGATTCAATTTTTTACTAGTTTTATATCTGTGTACCATTCTGCACTATTACTTGTTTATCTCATTTTTCCTTTGCAGAACCCACATTTATTTATCAAATTTATATGCCTCTTATCTCACAGTTCAAGGCGACTCTCACTAGGTTAATATTTTTACTGCTTGCTTTGGTATTCTTACAATACCTTAATATAATAGTTCAGTACAACACTTGTTTTGCTGCTGGTATTCTTCTTAAGCTTGGATACTGCCCTATTTGTATGCAGATTGCTGGTTTACATGGACAGATTGCTTGTCTAGAGTTTGCTTGTCAGCTCTTCAGGCTGAAATTAGTGACCGACTCAGCCGATGTGTTCTATTGGGCTGCCCTGCCCTCAGCCCTCTCTTCCACTAGACTCTGCAGGAGAAGGGCAGTGAACCATAAAGAAGATGCTTTGGGTGTATCCCTGTATAATAGTTATAATGTCCCTCTGTCAGCTGTTTGTGATGATAACAACTCAACTGGGCAGGGGATTGTGGGCCATAAAGAAGATGTTATCTTGGATATAGAATGGTCTGCATCAGATGTTGTATGCTTCTGGTTTATGAGTCAATTGTAAGAGGTGTCCATTTAGGACAGAATGTGCAGGTTTTGAAAGAAGTTGAGGTGTCTGCCTAGCTCTACCGCCAGCAGAAAAAAGGGGTACATTGTTAAGACTGTCAAGAATGCTACTAAGGATGTTGATGTTGTTGTGCATATTGGCACCAGTGATCTATCCAAAAAAGATGAGTTTTCTTTTTCCAGAGTTTGGGGGAGGAACTTAGCAGGGTAGGCTGTAGTCTTTCTGCTGTTTCAGTCCTTCTCTCCACTCTCTGTGCTCAAGGATCAGGAGGGGGTGGTCCTTGCTCATCGCCTGCGCTCTGTCTCTCATGTTCACTGCTTAGCCTCTCTTGATCATTCTTTCCCCCCCTTTCTCCCTGCCTACAAGCCGTCCAATCCTGAAAGGCCTGCCTGACTCGGCATGTTCCTCCCCACCTTCCTCTGAAACCAACGAAGCTGCCCCCTTGATCTCCGTCAGCTCCAGTTCTGGCTCATCTTCCTCCACAGGCTCAACACATACTTCAAGTTCAATGGGAAAATCAAAAGTACAAGGTATCCCAATGGGATCACCCATATTGGGCCTAATAGCAGAAGCACTCATGCAATGACTCAAATCCATAGCTCTACCCACCATCCAACCAAAATTCTAGACATGCTATGTCAATAACATATTCATCATAATGAAACACTCCCAAATTGAAGAAACACACCACTTACTCAATAATCTAATTCCCTGGGATAAATTCACACACAAAGAGGAAACAGACAACATACTCCCATTCCTTGAGAACAGACTCCCATTCCCATTCCTCAAGACTAGACAACAGAGAACAGGAAACCCATATCTACCACAAAGCCACACACACAAACCAGATGCTCAGCTTTGCAAGCAACCACCCCACTGCACACAAAAGAAGCTATGTCCAGATCCTCTTCAAAAGGACCGGGATACACTGCAGTACCACAACACTAAGAAAAGAGGGAGAGAAACAGCTGCTTGAAATCTTTCTTCATAACATCTTTATCCAAAAGACTTCGGATAGCACCCAAACCACAACACACCACACAGCCAGTCACCACACAAAGACTAACCCTACCATACACAAAAGGAATGTCAGAAATGACAGCCAGAATTCTCTAACCTCTAGGATTAGCAATAGCCTACCAACCCACAGCCACACTTTGCCAGGTATTATCCAGAACCAAAGAGAAGATACAAAAGGATGAAGGAAGCAAGTAATCTGTAAAATCAACGGTAACAATTGCAGCCATTTCTATGTACAACAAACATCACATCAGTTAAAAACCAGGATCCACAAATACTGGCTGGCAGTCAAATGCCACGATCCCAAATCCTTAATCTCTACCCACACTGACATGAAATAGCCCCAGTTTGATTGGAGCAATTCAAAAATCATTGGCCACGCTACCACCTGCCACGGTCATGAGTTCATTGAAGCCTGGCACTCCACAAGCAATTCCATCAACAGACACATTGACCTACAACCAGCGTACAAACCACTCAGAATCTAAATCAATGCACAGTTACAGTAACTAGCGACAGCACCATCTCTCAACCAACCCACACAAGCCCCCCAACCAACACTTCACCTCCCAATGACCCTCATCTGATGTAACCTTCCATCACAAGACTCCCACTGAAGATTCACACCTCACCTTTATAGGACCCTCACTTGACACGCCCACAACTAACCTATCACAAGATTGACTGACCACACGAAGCCCTTATATTTATTTATTTATTTATTTATTTATTATTTGGTCTTATATGCCGCCCTCTCTCCCGAAGGACTCAGGGCGGCTCACATAAAAAACAACCATACAAATACAAAAGTTAAAATAGAATTAAATCAAATTCGACCAAATAATCATTAAAACCCATTTAGAAATATTTAAAAATATTAAAACACCCCCCCCCCCAGTCCAGACCGCCTGTTCGAATAACCAAGTCTTTAGGCCGCGACGAAAGGAGTGAAGGTCGGGGGCCAGTTGTAGCTCCAAGGGAAGCTGGTTCCACAAAGTGGGCACCCCCACAGAGAAGGCCCTCCCCCTAGGGACTGACAGCTGACATTGTCTAGCCGACAGCACCCCAAGGAGGCCCTGTCTGTGGGCGCACACCCAGCGATTGGTATTCGATGCTGGCAGAAGACGTTCCCATAAGTACCTCGGCCCCAAGCCATGGAGAGCTTTATAGGTAAGCACCAACACCTTATAAACAGAAGAACACTGACAACCTCCTAAAGTCCACTGAAGATGTTAACTAGCCTGGTAACAAAACATCTGGGAACCAACCCACAAGCTCTGAGAATGAACCTTCACCCTCAAAAAACTGGTTCTTGCAAAATTATGATGAGAGGCATTTTACACCCAGCTTGAAAGTTCCTAGCTCATACATTTTAGAACAGGAGTGTCAAATTGGAGGTCCATGGGCCAGATGCATCACATGCAGGTCATGCCCACCCCAGCTCAGCACAAGGGAAAAACATTACAAAACAACACATGACAGCAACATGATGCAGCGAGTTTGACATGCGTGCTTTAGAAGCTACACAACCAATTCTTCAGTGATTGAAATTGGGTCTGGATTTTATTTATTATTCTTTGGTTAAACATTCCCTATTCATATGATATCTTTCAGGAATTCTTTCAAAAACCAATCCATTTTAGAAATAGAGGGTAAAAGTGATTAGATTAATTATTGGTTTTCCAAAGAGATGTTATGGCCAGTTAGACAATCAAACCTTTCACCTTTAAAAAAACTGCTAAGAATTTGTTCAGAGTCTGATTTTCCCCTTTTCTTTGGCAATTCTTAGACTTAAAAGAGGCAAAGGGAGCCAAGGGAGCCCTCAAGCTCAAAATCTGCACTAGGTAAGAATGCTGAATGTTAAAGAAAACTTTGGATTGTTACAGGATATTTAGACTAATAACTATGAGAAGCAGTTATGTTACTTTTCAATAAAAGTTATTCTTTTCCCAACTTTACACTCTATCTCTGCTTGCATATTGATTTTTTTCCTGTGCACTATCCTAATTTGTAACGTTTTGTTGCTGGTGGATGAAACAAAGAACAGGATTTAAGATACTGCAGATCCTTCGGATTGATTTATGGATGTAGAAATTGCAATATGCTACAGCACGATGGCCAGTACATGAACGGGAAACCTCCAGGGGACTCTAGAACTGTAGGCTAGACTAAGGAGTTGAGATAAATAACCCAGGAGAAGGCAATGGCAAATATATTCATTGTTGATGGGAAAATTTTACAAATCTGTTCATGAATCTATCAAACATTGAGCTGGACTCAAGGGAACTATAGAGTGAATCTAATGATAGGTGTTCAGTTGGTTTTGCCATTCAAAGAACAAAAATACCATTTTATGCCTTAATGTTTCTGACTCAGTTTACACCCAATATCATGAATCGTGTAAAAAACATTCATGGACATCGTTATGGGAGTTAGGAGCAGATACATTGTGGTGGCTTATGTGCCAGCCTATCAGCTGCGTCAATAGCTAGATTTCTCCCCTTCAAGATGAATTATTTTGTAAAATCCAGAACTGCCCTCATAGCAATGAACAGAAAACTGTTTGTGAACTAGGAAATCCATATTTGGTCATTTTTTTCTCCATTCTTGATTGTAGGTATCTGGGAAAAGTTGATTCTACAATGACAATAATTGATGTTTCTATGCTGACTGGTTTTGTCCCTGATACTGAAGACCTTACGAGGGTAAGCAAGCTTTGAATGGGCCTTGAAATGGCTGTCTCTGTAGTTCAGTGAAGATGCTAAATTAGAGAATGTATTAGAGATAAACTGCAGAGAGAATGAATGAATCTTCATTACCAGTAAATGAATCAATAAGATGCTGAAATTTATTTCTATGACACATAAAAGGCATTATCTTTTAATAAAATCAGAAAAGTACATCCCTTGTAATGAAGACTTGATTCTGTAAAACTTTGTGAATCTAGTCAGTTCTTTTAATTTTCTTGAAAATTACTTAGATGTATGGTTCAGTGGGAAAGAAACTTTGGATATAATGTAATACTGGAACAATGGGGGAAATGTGGATGAAAGGTATAAAATTTACACTAAATTAAAATCTAAAAGAAAATTTTTGTAAGATATCATTGGTATATAATACCAGATAAGTTGTCAGGAATGTATAAAGGTATTTCAAATGAATGATGTAAATGTAAATGTAAAGAAGGAACCTTTTATCACTTATGGTGGACATGTGAAATATTGGAGTAGGATTCATATTGTAATACAGGAAATTCTTAAACTGAATATAAAGATAAAACCGGGAATTTTTGTTCTGGGTCTAATGCTGACTTGAATTTTTTTTTGCGGGTGGGGACTTTGATGTTATATATGTTGATGGCAGCAAGATTACTTTACACACAAAAATGGAAGGACACTTTGATTCCTACAATGGATGAATGGTTGCAAAAACTGATGGAATTAGCAGAGATGGATGTTTTGATTAAATAAAAAAATATAATTACTTTTGCTTCTACTTGGAAACTGCTTCTGGACTTTGTGCTTGTGGTGGAAAAAAAATGAAGCTTTGATTTTAGGTTTTACCAGTTAATAGGTTTGTTGTTATAGAAATGGCTAGTTTATATTAAGTAAAAAGTTGAAGTTTGATGTTATTATCTTATTCTACTGCATCAAAGGGAGTTGGAAGTCAACATCTTTTCTTTCTTTTTTCCTCTTGCCCCACACTTTTCCCTCCTCTTTTTCCTCCCCCATTTTCCTACTATTTTCTTTTGTACTTTTATACTATATATTATAAAACAATAAAAAAGGAAAAAGGAAATTACTCAGTTGTTGACTATAAACAATGATTTCCATACCAACCCAGAATTTGATTGTGGGAAGAATTTGACTAGAAGAAGGATATGTGGAATTTCTTTGACAATTTATATTAAAACTCTTTTTGGTTGTCTCGAAGTCTCTCAGGGAGCCTTGAAAATACTTTGAGATTTTGTTATAAATATAACACAATGGCAGTACAAATAGCTTCAGTCATCTGCAATTTCATGTATTTGAATCATCTGCAACTCCTGAAGTCAATGTCATCTTTCCTTTCCTTTCATTGTTTAGCTTTCTAAAGGAGTCGACAGATATATCTCCATGTTTGAAATTAACAATAATATGGCTCAGAAAGGAACTGTTATCATTTACTTAGACAAGGTAAATACTTTTCAAATCAATTTCATTGAGTAATCACATGATTGGTTATTTGGTTTGCTAGGCAAACTCTGGAGTGTGTTATACTGAAAAAGATCGGATGTATATTAAGCAAAATAAACCTACATAATCCATTGTTAACTGCAATAGATCTAGTAAGAAAGTTCATCTCTTGCATAATGCAATGCATTATATGCAAAGACTGCATCTGCTATGTTTATGAATAATTGGATAAATGTAATACTGCCTCCTACCTGTTTTCCATGATTACAATAAAGCACAAGCCCTTGAGCAAGTAAATATATACTGGCCTAAATTATGATACCAGTCCATATTCTGCCACAATAATGAGGATGGTGATTGGCATTGTCCTCGGTGGATTCCTTCAGCTTTGTTTTCCCTTCCACTAAGCATCATCTATCATTGGGAAAACATCACTCCCCCTAACATGGGGCAGGGTGGGGCAGGCTTAAATGGATGCTTAGAACAGCATATCTTGCCACCTATCAGGTGGCCTGACTTATAAATGGCAGACAGGTATAAGAGGGAAGCATGGGGTGAGCAGTACACTCCATCCATTTTGAAATCTCAAGCCCGCCCTGATATATGTTGGTTTAGCTATTTGTGAACAGAGCTCTAACACTTTCCCTGAAAGAGATACATATGGTTAATGAACAACCTGGTTCACCAGTAAAAGGCATGGTGTGTGCGTGCGTGCGTGCATGCATGCGTGTGCGCGCAGGTTGAAATAGGAAGGCGTAATTGATAACAAGAGAGCTACATCCCTGTCTAATTCTGCAAGGGATGATGATGATGAACGATGGTATCCAAGCAAATGTCAGAGGCTTCAAGTTCTGACCTTGAGGCCTGCAGCACCTGAAGTAACCAGGGAACAACCAAGAAGAACAAGCATGCTAGAACTGACTGTCTGGGATTATTATCATGATCTCTATGGATTCTAGCAGTTATCCCGATAAAAACATCCTGCCTTGGTAATCAGAGATTTTTCTCCACTTGCACTTAAACAAACCATGGCCAGGACTTATTTTCTGATATACCTGTATATTGTTCCTGCATGTGGCTCCTGATTTCTGGTTAAGACAGACTGAAGGGGCGGGCCTTTCTTTGAACTCATGCTGAAACAGTATTTTCAAGGGGATCTTCAACTCATGGAAAATTAGCCATTAGCACCTATTCCTTTGGAGGGGGATCCGGTGACTGTAGTGATTTAATAGAGGGGCAACAGGGGCAGGATGGGGAATGGCAATGGGCTTGGCCAATTTTGTGCCAGTGTAGTTTCCTGCTGACTTAAGACGGGGAAAACAGTACTGCATCTGGGCACTGGGGGAACAGTTAGGTCAGGGGTTCCCAACCTCCAGTCCATGGATTGGTACCAGGCCATGACATACCAGAAACTGGGCTGTTCAAAACACCATCCACGGGATGCAGGCAGCAGGTGAAACCACACTCTCTCTGGTCCACAGAAAAATCTCTCTCCACGGAACAGGTCCCTGGTGCCCAAAAGGTTGGGGGCCACTGGCCTAGGTCACCTAATGCTGTTTGGATAGTAAAAAAGAAGCATGGAATATAGCTACTAGATAAAACTGAAAAGAAGAAAATGACAGAATAGTGTGTTAATTCTCTTAACTTTTGACTAGTATTTTCTGAGACACCATTTAAACCTTCTGTTCCTCTCACCTTTTCCATTGCTTCCCTTTATTCTGGGAAACCTGGACAGATTTGCAGAATTTAGTCCTTCAACCACTGGGTCAAACCTGAGGAACTTGGAATAAGCAGTTTCCTTGAGGTTATTCGGATGGAGTTTCGGGTGGGGGGGAATTATCTCCATGGGTAAACTGGCACCCACAAGTGATCTTCTCTCTCCATCCCAGGTCTCCCACTCTGAAGATGAATGCCTGCACTTTAAGATTCTCAAGCATTTTGAAGTTGGCTTCATTCAGCCAGGATCAGTCAAGGTGTACAGCTACTACAATCTAGGTAATGGCAGACGTACTGAATATACCTCCCTGCTCCTAATTTCCCCACAACAACCACTCTGTGAAGTGAGTCAAGATTGTGAGTGAATGGCTTGGCCAAGGTCATCCAGTTGGCTTTCATGGCTAAGGCAGGACTTTATTCATGGTCTCCCCCTTTCTAGTCTGGTGCTTTAACCATTAGGCCATACTGGCTCTTTCCAAGGAACTCAGTGGTACTGGAGCTTGAGAAAATTAGCCAAAAAGCCCAACAACAATGCATGGTTGATAAAACATTCTTGATTGATTTTCCAAAAAACTCTTTATAACAATTTTATAAAAGCTGAAGTAAAGAATGAATCATTTGGGAATATTGAAGGTATATTAAAGGTAGTGACACAGAGCTCTACCCAATGCTCCGGCAGCCTTCTGGTCTGAGTTTCCTTTGCTTGCCTTTTGAGGGGCAGAGAACAAACACCAAGTTCCTGTTTTTCTCTGCTCTGGTGGGCAACATGATGCTCATCTTAGGGGGGAAAAGTGGTATGAGATTTTGGAAGCTGAGCTTGTCATGGCTGAGGAAGAGTTTTGCCATTCTAATTAATATTTTGAAAGTTCATTATCATTTTTATTTCTGTATAGCATTTTCAGTGCAGCTCTTAAACCAGGAAATGTGCAAAATCATGAAAATACTTCAGAGAAAATTACCTGTAAAACCTGTATATAGTAGGCACAATTGCAAAAAAAAGGCTTTCTTTGGAAAACATACTCTCAAATGCATACACATTTCTGAAATGTTAAAACTATACAAAATAATTGTTTAAAAAAATCTCCAATCCAACTAATCGGACCTGACATATTTGCAAAGTTGAAAATGATGAGAAACTAGAACTGACAGACACCCGTGGCCAGTTCTAATTCGCTTTTGTTGGCAGCACAGGTCAATGAATTGTGCTTTAATTTCAGGAAAGGACGTGCCCATCCAAGACATTCTGCCGTGCAAAGCATTTGCACTGATTTTGCATATAGATGCAACCCTAAGATCGCTTGCTATGTCAAAGGGCTAGGGCAGGCTACCTATCTTGCCTGGAAGGTCAATCTGTCTCCATTTTGATCTCACTCTCACTAGGTCTTGTTAACTGCAGTGAAAATATGAGATTACTTGCCTGTAGTCTCACTTATAAGGCACTTGTAGTTTTCGCTTACATTCCTTATAGAAGGAATTGGTTTTATAACAGACTATAAGAATCATGAGACTTACAACCATGTAGTTTGCTTAATGACCATGTGATTCAACAATTGCAGTGACTCATTTAACAGCCATAATTGAAAGGCTTATAAAACCAAGTTTGGTCATGTGAAGACTCAACATATGACAGCAATGATTTATGACCCGAATTCAGGGCTCAATTGTGGTTATAAGTTGAGAACTACCTATAGTCTATTTTATGCTATGGAAAAGTGGCACATACAAGGAAGCATCAAAGGGGCTAAAATGAGAAATGTAAACATTTTATTGTCAGACCAGAAGCCCCACACCTTTTGTATGTTAATTGTAGCATCGCATGCATGCCCAAAACTTGCAAGGCAATACCATTTAATAAAAGGAGCAGAATTCTACAGATGTCCATGTTCCAACTTCCTAGCTCCA
Organism: Naja naja; assembly: GCA_009733165.1. Classification (NCBI taxonomy): domain Eukaryota; kingdom Metazoa; phylum Chordata; class Lepidosauria; order Squamata; family Elapidae; genus Naja; species Naja naja. The sequence continues at coordinate 186,171,424 of CM019149.1, read as the reverse complement.
CTAAATAATGGGATATACTCTCTTACCTTTCTTATTGCATTGTAGGGCTCTGTGCTTCTCAGTTAAATGTTTAAAAAAGTCAATCAGCCAATCAACACTCATCATAAGTTTCCATTGCACTGTCAGTTCACACGTGTCCCAAATTTAAAATCTCCTTGAGAAAAAAGGGTTCTTCTTTGTCTTTCTAAGTAATCAAACCTATAATCATAATAAATTTATCGATGTGACCTATGGACATAACTTTTAATTCTTTCATTAGATGAAAAATGTACCAAGATCTACCATCCAGATAAAGCAACAGGCCTTCTCAATAAGATATGTGTTGGTAACGTTTGCCGATGTGCAGAAGGTAAGTTGGGACATACCAAGCTAGCCATCACCCTGGGAGACAGGCTCAAAAAATCCAGGTGGATCTTGATAGACTTGAACACTGTGTCTTATCTAACAAAATGAAATGCAGTGTAGAGAGAAATTAAGGTTCTATATTTAGGCAAGAAAAACCAAATGCACGAGTATAATATGAGTGGTACCTGGTTCAATAGCAATAACTGCAACAAGAATCTTGGAGTTCTAGTGCAGGGGTTGCTAACCTTTTGGACCTCAGGGACCACCAAACTCATAATATTAAATCCCATGGACCAGAGACCCTGGGAAAATCCCCAAAAAAGTCTGCAGGAAAATTCCCCACCCCGTTTTCCTACTGATCAATCATTCTTTATTTGGGATCGCAGGATACCGTCTCCAGCTCCGTTCTCAGGGAGGGGGGGAGAGACTTTTGGCTTCATGCAAGGAAAGCAGCAGAAGCAGCAGAAATCTTTCTTTCTCTCCCCCAAACTCCATCAGAAATGAGTCTTTGTGAGACTTGTTGTGCTGGCATAGCCTCTTGGAGCAGGATGCCTTGCAGGGTCCCAAAGACTAATTCCTAGCAGAGTTTGGGGGAGAGAAAGAAAGACTTTTGCTGCTTTCCTTGTGTGCAGCCAAAAGCAGAAGAAAGAAGCAGAAAGAAGCAGCCTGGTGGCCAGGTGAGTGTGTGGGGTGAGTGGGGCAAGTTCCCCCCTCCGCCCTTTCCCCATTCCCCTCACTACCTCATGTTGTTCGCAATTCAAATGATGCAAGCCTTGTGTTCCCACTGGCTACGTGGGCAGTGCAGCCTTGTGTTCCCACACAGCCTGGATTAATTGCTTTGGGGGTGACATTTCTCTGCGGACCACCAAAATTTTCTCGTGGACCACCAGTGGTCCCTGGCCCACTGGTTGGTGACCACTGTTCTAGTGGACAGTCACTTACATATGAGCCAGCAGTGTGCTGCAGCTACCAAAAAAGCCAACAGAATCCTAGTCTACATTAACAGCAGGATCATGTGAAGTGTTAGTACCACTTTATAATGCCTTAGTAAGACCATACTTAGAATACTGCATTCAATTTTGGTCACCACAATATAAAAAAGATGTTGAACCTCTGGAAAGAGTGCAGAGAAGATCAACGAAGATGAATAGCGGGCTGGAGGCTAAAACATATGAAAAATGGTTGCAGGAATTGAGTATGTCTATCTACTGAAAAGAAGAACTGGGGTGACATGATAGCAATGTTCCAATATCTGTCACAAAGAAGAGGGAGTTAGCCTATTCTCCAAAGAACCTGAAGGCAAGACAAGAAGCAATGAATGAAAACTAATCAAGGAGAGAAGCAACCTGGAATTAAGGAGAAATTTCATAACAGTTAGAACAATTAATCCGTGGAATGTGTTGCCTCCAGAAAATGTTGGCTCCAACACTGGAGGTTTTTAAGAAGAGATTGGACAAACATTTGTCTGAAATGGTATAGGGTTTCCTGCCTGAACTGGGGGCTGGACTATTATTGTTAATACTGAATTATTATTTCAGAGCATAATACACCTTATGTCAGGGGTGTTAGAGTTGCTTTTGAAAAGCCCAGTGTTTTCTTTGCTCGTTAAATACAGTACAAATCTTATCTGATTTTCTCTTCAGAGAAAATAAGATTGCAAGCATTTGAAATGCCACATTATCAATAGTAGATTAGCTCTAGATAGTAGGGTCTTGCATTTAAATTAGTTTTACTTGTTTCTGATTATAAAACACAGATGTCTTCTAAAAATGAGATGTTATGCTCTGTGCTGGCTACTTTTTGCCCTAGCAATGTCTTTTAAATCAGAACATGTATCCTCAACGATCAATCCAACATTCTGTCTTCTCTTTTCTCCCCTTGAAGAAACCTGTTCCTTGCTCAACCAGCAGAAGAATGTTACTCGGCAATTGCGAATTCAGAAAGCCTTCGATCCAAATGTGGATTATGGTATTTATATTGTAGAATCTTATTAATAAGGTAGAGGTGTCTTTCATTGTTAATGGTTTACTTCTAATTAACAAGAAGTCATGATTTGGAGCAGCCATTTTGAATTTATTCTTAAGATGGATTTTTTTACCCTCAGAATGCACACCTTCATCGTGCAATGATATTTTTATAGCAAACATGTTGCTGCTTGTGTCCAGGTTCCACGTAATACACCCATAACAAACAGAACTCCGAGGCAAGCAATTTCCTCACAAAACAAGTTGATCGGATAGATCATATTGGCACAGACTAGTGCAAACTGACACTAAAGGTCCCCGAGTTTTCATCTAATCAAAAGTAAAGGTTTTACCCCCTTTCCCAAACAATCAGTCACAGGGTTCAGTCAAGGTGCTGTTGCTTGGAAACTTCACTCCTCCTCTTTTCAGCCACCTGTGGGAATGTCCTTGGTTCTCAGGGGAAACTATTTTGTTTTGGCTACAAAACCCCAGCTATCTCTATTCCCCCCTCCCTATTGCTCAGCACCATTGTGGCAACACTGAAGCCTCCAAGGCTAGCTTCAGAGTTTGTTGGTGTGTTATTTACCCTCGAGTATAGCATTACAATTCAGGGCTTCTAGAAATACATCTGTATCAATGAGTAAGCAGAGCCAAAACACCGAGTTTCAGAGAACATTTCCATGCTCCACACACTCATTGTTTTCACTTTCAATTCTTCAAAAAGCAGCATGAAGCCAAACTGCAGTAATCTGCATGGTGCCTACTTCAAAACCCAGAGCTTAAACACTACAGTGTTGTGGACTGGAGTGAGGTGAAAATTTTCACAAAAGAGGGAAAGGACTTCTTGGAAGCTTAGCCCTGCGAGGTAGTCCAGACAGGAAGAGCAACCAGGCACATCAGCAGGATCTTTGGCATAAGGTTACATTAAACAGATTCATGAAGACTGAAAGTATTTCTCCCATCCTCTTTTTCTAGTCTCTGGAAAACTAAGGAGAGTCCCCTCTGCAACACTTCCTATGTTTTTCCCACACCCACAGACTGAGCTGCCTAGGTAGGCTGCAGGTCTTCCTCTTGTCTCCCAAAGTCATTCCAACAAACCTGTAATGGTATCTGGGAATGACCTTGGGGGATGGCTAGACAAGGGGCAGCTTAGCCTACACAGAAGGAATTCAGGTGCAGCAAATGTCTCCCAAAAGACCCTCGCTAGTTTCTTGGGTTCTAAAAGGGACAGGGCAGTAATGTACATTTAGAGTTGCAAGGTTCTGTTAATGCAACCTTACAATAAAGTAATTTTAGTCCATCTGGCCATACTTCCTGTCTGGACTACCTCACATGACTGATAATACTATCACACTCATGGAACCAAGGCACCTCAAGAGAAAATACACAATTTGCTTCCCTGTACCCCACAGTGGGGCTGATACTCAGTGGCCTCACCTGGAGGAGTCAAGACTGCACAAAGATCCAGCCTTGGAAGTGCCCATAGTCTAGGTGGAAATGTCAGCAGTACCTGTCCCAAAGGTGCTTTTCCAAAAGGCAACCGGAAAGGAAATCCAGTTGCTTTTTGGAAAAGCACCTTTGGGACAACCAGGACCTGGATGATTCGGAGTCTCCATCGACAATTAGCAGCACCTGTGCCTCACTGATTAGGCCACTCATGGTGTAAATAAAATAATCAGCTGTCTTAATGAGGATTGTTTCTGTCTTTGTTCTTAAAAGTCTATAAAACCAAGCTGCTTCGAATAGAAGAAAAAGATGGTAATGATATCTATGTCATGGACGTTTTAGAAGTTCTTATACAAGGTAAGAATTTTTCCCTAAAACAAACATTTTTAAATCTGAAAGTTCATTTGAACCCTATTTGAAAGTTCACATTATTCTATGTAATTTGATTTGATTTAATTTATTCAACTTAAGTGCCACCCCTTTCTTAATTGATTCTGGGCAATGTAGAATAAAATCAAACAAAATAATTATCACTGTTATTCAAACTCACAACAGGGTTTTTCTAAACAGAATGTTTCTGTTTTAAATAAGGATTCAGGATTTTGTCTGTGAGGATGAGGAGCTAGGGATGAGTTACACCAGAAAAAGAGGGAGGAGCCATTTTATCATTCTACCAGTTTTCTGTATCCTGATCAATCTCCTCCAGTGAATCAGAAGATCTTCCAACCAGTGTGGGAAGGTTCTGTTGTAGGGCGGCTGCCAATGGCCACCCTTCCCTCTGCAAAAATGGCCTCCCTTTCACTTCTGTTGATAGGAATCTTCCCTGGATGATCCGCAGGCAAATGAGGTTAGCCTGAAAAGTGCTCTAGTGCTGAGATAGGGTTTTTCAGGGTCAGATGCTGCTGCAGTATCTGTGTTGAGTATAATGGCCACTCTGAGGAAAAAGGTAGAACTGAGAAGATGGTTTGTGTTATGTATGTAGGTTTAAATGTATTGGTTAGTTTGAACTGTTCTTGTAAAATGTCAGAAATGATTGGTTTAAAATAGTGCGGGAAAACCCTGCACTCTGATTGGCTGGTAACTGCTGCTGCCGGCTATAAAAGCAGGCAGCAGCACAGCCAACTCGGGTCCATTCTAGCTGAAGTCACTTAATAAAAACTCTTACTGAACTCTTCGCGTCCGACTCTTCATGCAAATCTAACACTGGCGACGAAGGTGGGATCACTCCCGAAGAGAAGACGACGCGGAGAACAGCCAGAGAAAGATGACTTCGCTGAACACCCCCCCAGCCCCGTTCGATCCGGCGGCAGAAGACTGGGACTCGTATGCGGATCGCTTCCAAATGTATTTGGAAGGAAACGACCTCGCCGACATCTCAGACAAGCGGAAGAGGGCGGTATTTCTCACCCATTGCGGTCCGGCCATTTTCAAGATGGCGAAGGCGTTGGCGGGAGCTGCAGACGTTAAGGTAATGGACTGGCCTGACTTAGAAAAGTTATTAAGAGCCCATTACATGCCCCAAGTATCATGCCTCATTAAGAGACACGAATTCTACCGTCGGGATCAAGGGGATTGCGAGAATGTTAACGACTTCGTGGCAGGCTTAAGGGACATTGGGGGTGCTTGTGAATTTATCAACTTAGAAGAGGCCATGCGTGATTGGTTTGTTCTAGGCCTAAAAGACAAGGTCTTACAGAGCAAACTATTAATGAAACCTAAGATCATGCTCAAGGAGGCCATAGAGGAAGCTGTTTCAGCAGAAGCCACCAAGTCCTCCGTGGCAGCCATGAAGAAAATTAACAAGGCCGCAAACCATCCGGATGTGGAAAAATCCACAACAACCCATTGTGAGCAAATAGACTCAGATTCAGACTATAGTGAGGTGGAGGAAGGAATTTTTAGACTCAAAATGGAGAAGAAAAGGAAAGACCTGGCAAGAAAAAAACAAGACTTTTATTGCAGCGGTTGTGGGGGGGGCCACCCCCGCACTGAATGCGAGTTTCTAGATACCATCTGCCTACGTTGTGAAAAAAGAGGTCACCTAGCAAGAGTCTGCAAAGCATCCAGAACTCCACCAAGTAGGAAGAAATTCCCTGTTAAAGATTTCAAGCACAACAACTTCAGTGAGAAGATGGGGGGCACTTCAGAAGCAAATGGGAAGCATGAAACTCATCAAACAGTCACCATTGGTCACTCATCACCCTTGAGAAGCAGAAAAGTACACGTGAAGGTATTCATTGAAGGGAGGCCTTGCCAAATGGAAGTGGACTCAGGCTCCTACCTATCTATGGTGTCATGGGACACTATTCACAGGCTACTTCCCAACATTCAGAAGAAGCATTTCCAGAAGCAAGCATTGACTCTTAAAGACTACCAAGGGAACAAGATTCCAGTAGTTGGAACAAGAGAATTCATCGTGAAGTTCAAAGGCCACACCAAGCATTTGCCCCTTACCATTGTGGACAAGGATCGCCCAAGCTTGCTGGGACTTGAGTGGTTTGCGCCATTGGGCATCGAGGTGACTGGCATCAATCACGTGAGCAGTCCTGAATGGGAGGAGGCCTTGAAGTCTGAGTTTCCAGAGGTCTTCAGCGAGGGATTGGGCAAGTATATGGGGACCCCTATCACATTTAATCTAGATCCCAAGGTACCCCCAATTCGTTTAAAGCCCAGAAGAGTCCCATTTGCTTTAAAAGAAAAAATTGATGCACAATTAGATAAACTAATTGCCCAAGGGGTTTTAGAGCCCACTGACCATTCCAGGTGGGAGACACCCATAGTCACACCTGTCAAGGCTGATGGGTCAGTGAGAATCTGTGGAGACTATAAGGGGACATTGAACCATGCGCTTCAACAGAGCGCATATCCAGTTCCAGTGGTGCATCATTTATTACACTCACTTGGCAGGGGCACAGTCTTTGCCAAATTGAACCTGGCCCAGGCATATCAACAACTAACAGTTGATGATGCCACTGCAGAGGCCCAAACCATTGTGACTCATAGAGGTGCTTTCAAATGTAAAAGACTACAGTTTGGAGTAAGTGTAGCACCAGGCATCTTCCAAAGCCTTATGGAAAGAATGCTGCAAGGACTGCCAGGGGTAGTGCCTTATTTTGATGATGTGTTAATCTCTGCTGAAAATGACACTCAGTTACAAGACAGACTCGGAGAAGTCCTTACCAGATTTAGGAAAGCGGGGTTAAAGGTCAAGGAAGAAAAATGCACTCTTAGAACTGACAGGGTTGAGTTCTTAGGCTATATGATTGACAAACATGGCATCCATCCTACAGATGCCAAGGTTCAAGCAATCAAATCTGCCTCCAAGCCAAAATGTAAAACAGACTTGCAAGCCTTCCTTGGACTCATTAATTTCTATCACATGTTCCTTCCTCAGAAAGCTAACATTGATGAACCTTTACACCGATTACTTGATAAGAAATCTGTCTGGGTTTGGGGAAAGAAGGAACAATCAGCTTTTAACAGCATTAAAAGGTTAATCACGTTTGATGCTGTACTAATACAATTTTCTGAGAATTTGCCTGTTGTCCTGACTTGTGATGCATCCCCATTTGGAGTGGGGGGAGTTTTGAGCCACAAACTGCCCAGCGGGAGGGAAGCCCCTATTGCTTTTTACTCTCGCACCCTGACCAAAGCAGAGAGAAATTATAGCCAGTTGGACAAGGAAGCATTGGCAATTGTTGCAGCTGTCAAGAAATTTCATGAATATTTGTATGGGAGAACATTTACCATTGTTACAGATCACAAACCATTGTTGGGCATTATGGCAGGAGACAAGCCTACACCTGCTATCCTGTCACCAAGAATGCTGAGATGGACTGAATTTCTTGCTGCTTATTCTTACAAAATTATCCACAGGCCGGGCAAGGACATTGGACATGCTGATGCACTGAGTCGTTGCCCACTTCCTTGCCACAAGGAGGACTGTGAACATGAAACAAACACCTTTTTTCTAGAAACTGTTGCTAAGCTTCCAGTTCATGCTGCTGAAATTGCCAGAGAGACTGCCAAAGACACTTTATTGGCTCCTGTTATAGGCTGGATTAAGAAAGGTTGGCCTCTTCAAGATCTACCTCACCATGCTCAACCTTTTAAGTCCAGACAAACTGAATTATCTGTATTAAGAGGATGTATTTTGTGGGGTAACAGGGTGGTTATTCCTGCAAAACTGCAAAAAGAGGTTTTGGAAATGTTACATGAGGGTCATCCAGAAATTGTAAGGATGAAGGGACTGGCTAGGAGTTATGTATGGTGGCCAGGTATTGACAAAATGGTTGAAAACTGGGTTGCATCTTGTCCCAACTGTCAGGTAGTCAGACCTGCTCCACCTCTTGCTCTCACACAGGAATGGGATTGTCCTAGGGGCCCATGGTCTAGAATTCACCTTGATTTCGCAGGCCCTACAAAAGGACACACCTTCCTTATTATAGTAGATGCATATTCCAAATGGTTAGAAGTCATTCCCATGTCATCCACTACCACTGATGCTGTCATCAAGCAACTTAGAAAACTGTTTGTGACCCATGGGTTACCTGATGTTCTTGTCTCTGACAATGGCCTCAATTTACATCCAACCTTTTTGAATCTTATTTGGCACAACAGGGTATCAGACATGCCCTCACTGCCCCTGGGCACCCTTCGGCTAATGGCCGGGCTGAACGCATGGTATGCTTTACCAAGGAGAAGCTTCAGCAAATGGGTCCTGGGGACATCACTGAGAAAGTTGAAAACTTCTTAGTGTTCAACACATCACTCCTAACCCATCTAATAACTTATCCCCAGCAGAGTTGTTGATGGGTAGGAAACTTAGGTCTTCCCTTGACCGCCTCCATCCCACTTACGCACCCAACGCTCCTTTAGATTCCACTTCCAAAGTTCGCACGTTCAGTGTGGGTGATTCTGTGTATTCCAAATACCTTATAGGTGAACCTTTGTGGATTCCTGCTGTAATAACTCACATCACAGGCCCTCGTTCTTACAGGGTCCAAACAGAGGATGGTGTCCTCTGGAGCAGGCACATTGATCAACTTAGGTCTAGGTTCCCTCAGGAACATCACAATTGTTCCTCTTTCGTTCCCTCACCTGATGTCTTTTCTAGGGGGGAAGGGGAGGAGCAGGAGGAAAATTAGCAAGCAAGAATCCACCCCATGTGTAACGAGCCCTTAAGACAGGAACCATCCCAAAACCTGTCACAATGCCAAACTCCATCCTCAGAAGTGGAAGATTGTACATCACTACCTGACTTGGGTGCTGATATTGGGCTGGAAATGGGTTGGGAGGAGAGACCAGACTCTAACAATCAAACAGGGTCTTCTTCCACAGGAAGTCCCAATAGGGAAATGTCAGCAGGCACATTTCCTCTCTCACTGGGTGAGAGTGTTACAACTTCTGAACCACGAAGGTCTCAACGTACATGTAAGAGCCCCACCTATTTAAAAGAATACATTAGATAGGTTGGGGTTTTGGTATGGACTGAACCTAGTGGGGAGGGGTGTTATGTATGTAGGTTTAAATGTATTGGTTAGTTTGAACTGTTCTTGTAAAATGTCAGAAATGATTGGTTTAAAATAGTGTGGGAAAACCCTGCACTCTGATTGGCTGGTAACTGCTGCTGCCGGCTATAAAAGCAGGCAGCAGCACAGCCAACTCGGGTCCATTCTAGCTGAAGTCACTTAATAAAAACTCTTACTGAACTCTTCGCGTCCGACTCTTCATGCAAATCTAACAGTTTGTTTGCCCCAGAGTGATAAATATGGGCCAATAGCAGTTGAAGAAAGGGCCAATGCACCCACTATTTGGTCTTCTCTGGTTGCTTGCCAATGTAAGACCATAACCCTATTGAAATATTTAAATTTAAGAATTAAATTTAAGCTATTACAAGATGCAAGGTCAAGAGGGGGATTCGCACTACCAAATTGGGAATTGTATTATCAAGCCGCAAGCCTGATGTGGGTGAAAGAATGGATAACATTGAGAAACAATAGATTGTTAACTTTAGAGGGTCATGATCTATTACTAGGATGGCATGCTTTCTTATGGTATAAGGGAACTAAAAAACAAGGATATTTTAGAAGACACTATGTTAGAAGCTTTGTTTTTAAATTGGGGAAAAACCAGAAAACAACATTATATACAAATTCCATTATGGGTATCTACTATTGAAGCTTTTTCATATGCAATAATATACAAGAAGGAACAAACAGTTAGATATGAAGAGATTTTAAATGAAAAGGGTGAACTCAAATCGATGCAAACACTACAAGAACAAGGTATAAAAATGAATTGGTTTTCATATTTGCAAGTACAATCTAGATATGATGAGGATGTTAAGACTGAAGGGATTTATAAAAAGCAAACTGAATTAGATAAAATCTTGATGGGCACGAACGAAAAAATGATTAAAAAACTTTATGGTTATCTATTAGAAGTTAGAATGGAAGAGGAGCAGGTTAAGGAAACAATGATTGCTTGGGGAAAAATTTTGGTTATGGGATAGATTTAGAGAGATGGCAAACACTGTGGGATCAGAATTATAGAATGACAATGTCAAGTGCATATAAAGAAAATTTGTATAAGATGTTTTACAGGTGGCACCTATCCCGAGAAGGATTGCAAGAATGTTCAAGGATAAATCGGATAAGTGTTGGAAATGTCATCAGATACCTGGCTCTACTACCACATGTGGTGGACTTGCGTTGATGCTAAAAGATACTGGACTAAAATCCACATGTGGTTGGAAAAATGACACAACAACATATAGACTTGAAACCTGAGATATTCCTGTTGGGAATTGTACCAGAGACATTTAACAAAGAACTGAAATATCTGATTGTTAATGTACTGACAGCCGCTAAATTGTATTTGCTAAAAACTGGAGAAATGATAAGACACCTATGCAGGAGGAAGTGATTAAGAAGATTTTGGATTGTGCGAAATGAGTAGATTAACATTTGAAATTAGGAATCAAGAAGAAAAGCAGTTTTATAAGATATGGAATATGTTCTATCAATGGTTAGACAAAAAGTTTGGTAATGTATTTTTGGGAATATAAAGATAGATAGAACTGTTGAAACAATATAGAGATTATAATATGATAAAGGATTAATAATAATGATTATAGCTTATCCTTTTTGTAATATTGAGTATGAATAATGAGGGGTAGGCACTGTGATTTTTGACCGACCTACATACTTGAAATTGATATGGATCTATGTGTTGTATGTTTGTTTGTTATGTTTGTGTTTTTGGAAAAATAAAACTTTTTATATAAAAAAAAAACCCTATTGAAATATTTATTCAGATTTTATCTAATTTCTGCAGGCACTGACCAAAATCAACAAGTAAAGGTCCGCCAGTATGTAAGTCAAAGGAAATGCCAGGAGGCTTTGAATCTGATGGTGAATAATGATTATCTGATCTGGGGTCCAAGCAGTGACCTGTGGCCCATGAAAGATAAGTATGTATTTCTCTATTTTTTTAAAATTTTCTACAATTTTATAGACTTTATTTTTCTGCTATCAAATCCACAGAACACCTAAACATATACCAACAGTGCCATGGAATGTTGTGTTACATTTTTGAAAGCAATCATAATCTGAATCGATGATGATGATGATGATGATGATGATGATGATGATGATGATGATGCTATTGGTTCAGTCGAGTCCAGCTTTTGGCAATTTTATGGTTCAGGTTCCAAAGGTGCTTTTTATGATTCAGGTCCCAAAGGTACTTCTTCAAAAGACCATTGGATTTGTTGCCTTTTGAAAAAGCACCTTTGGGACAGCCATGACCTGAATGACTGAGAATCTCCATGGACATTTAGCTATGGTACTGGTCTCCCCAATCTTCTGATCTTGCACTATTTATTTGAGTTTTTCTATGGTCTGGCTAGTGTCAGCTTGGAGAGTGTTCAGCCACCATGTCCTTTGGAATCATCATGCCCTGGTTTCCTTTTACCACTAATTTTTCCAAACATAATTGCTTTCTCTAGTGAATTCTCCCACATGCGCATAAAGTAAGTGAGATGCACTTTTGTGATTTTGCCTTCTAGTGACATTTTACTGGTCACTACTGACATTACTGATATTATGGGCTCCAGTACTCACTTTTGCTGTCCAAGGAGTACTCAGGAGCCTTCTCTAACACCAGAGCTCAAACAAGAGATTGTCTTAGGTGTGTTGCTTTTTAAGGCCCAGCTTTCACAACCATAAGTCGTTTGGGAATATAATAGGGGACTAACCTACATTTTGTTGCCAGTATGATGCCTTTACTTTTCCATATTTGGCTCCTGTTCATCATTGCTGTGCAACCCAGGGCAATCTGATTTATTATTTCTGGGCTGCATTCACAGCTTTGAGCTATTTGTGATCCTAGGAAAGTGAATTTTTCACACATACTATCTCATCACCATCAATTTCTATTTTAATATTTCCCTTCCTTACAGTAGTCATGAGCTTGGTCTTTTGATATTCAGGAAGAGACCAAAATTCTTACTTCTTTGATTTTATTGAACAGATAACAGAATAAGAGTTGGAAGGGACCTTGAGGCCTTTTAGTCTATATGCCATTCTAGACAAATAGCTATCCCATCTCTTCTTAAAAATCTCCAGTGATGGAGCACCCCCAACTTCTGAAAGCAAAATGTTCCACTGATTAATTGTTCTCACTCAGAGTTCTCCTTAGTTTTAGGTTGCTTCTCTCCTTGATTAGTTTCCATCCATTGCTTCTTTTCCTGCCTTCCTGTGCTTTGGAAAATAGGTTGTCCTCTTCTTTATGGCAGCTCCTCAAATATTGGAATACTGCTATCATGTCATCTTTGTCCTTCTTTTCACCAGGCTAGATGCACCCGATTCTTGCAACTATTCTTCATATGTTTTAACCTGCAGCCCCCAATCATTTTTGTTGCTCTTTTCTGCTCTCTTCTCATCTTTTTTATATTGTGGCGACCAAAATCGGATGCAGTATCCCAGGTACCAAGTCATTATAAGGTGGCACTTCACATGATCTTGATTCTATGCTTCTGTTAATGCAGCCTAGGATTGCATTGGCATTTTTTGTGGCTGCAGCACACTGCTGGCTCACATTTAAGGGATTGTCCACTAGGCCTCCAAGATCCCTCTCACAGTTACTGCTAATGAGCCAACTTTCACCTAATCTGCAACTGTACATTTGAGTTTTTTCTTGCCTAAGTGTAGAAACCTTACTTTCTCTCTGCATTGAATTTCATTGTGTTAGATAGAACCCAGTCTGTCAATAACCTCCTGGATCTTGAGATCCACTAGTACTTTTTCTCTGTCTTCTTGTGTGGTATCTACTGCAAGGATGAAATGATTAAAATGAAATGATTAAAGTAGATTAAGGTTAGGCCTAGCACATTGCTCCAACAGGAGACTGTTGAACTAATTTTCTTGCAGGGCTACATTTTAAGCTTTCCTGTTTCCTATTTCCAGAATTTCCTATCTCATTACAAAGAACACCTGGATTGAGAGATGGCCACATGAAGACGAATGTCAGGAAGAAGAATTCCAAAAGTTGTGTGATGACTTTGCTCTGTTTAGCTACAATGGGTTTGCTGCCCTACTTAAAAGTTCAGAATAATCAATGATAGGAAGGAAATTCTCAGAAGACAGATTTTGAGCCAATACATCATGTTACTTTGTCTCTTAATTTTTAGTTTTCTGTCATTTGCTGTGCTGTTTTCCCTTAAATTGTTTATACATAGAATAAATAATTGATTTCATATTTGGTGTCCTGTTGAGTATTAATAAGCAAAGTTTCAGGATTACAATTTTTCTTCTTCTGAGCCATCTAATAATTGAAGTTCTCAGAGAAGATTATAAAGTGCTGTTTTAGTGATGGATGAAAGAGTTGGTGAATATTAACTGAGGTTGGAGAGATTGGGAAGATTAGGTGGCATAACTCAACACTATGCAGAATAGAAATTTCCTTCTTTGTAATTTTATCCAGTAACTAGAATAGATAGATCTCATTTTGCTGGGTTTCCACCAAAGGCAATACTCAAAGTGCTTTTTCATTTCCTGCAAATTGTAAATGCATGCATATATAATTCTCCCCATTCATATATTGAATTCCCACATCCGCCAATTCCAGAAGGCACACCAGCCCATGAACCCATTCCACTCATAACTGAGGAAGAAGTCAACAATGCTGTGGACAGAATGAAGAATTTGAAGGCTCCTGGAACTGACAATGTGCCCGTGGACTTCTGGAAACTAAAGGAAGTTGAGACACAGGGATATGTTGGCTGACTGAGTTCTTCAATGCTGTAATGAACACTGGCCATGTATCAACTGATCGGTCAACAAATGTAACAGAACAAGGGTGTGACTGCCAACTATCACCCAATCCACCTTCTGTCTACACTATGAAGATCTTTAAGAGAATCTTTGATCAACACATTCACAGCATCACCCAACTCACTATCAACCAATGTGGCTGCCGTTAAGGATGTGAAACAACTGAGGCCACCACACTTACAGCGAGCTCACAGAGAAACACTGAGGAAGGAAAACTACTACATATGGCATTCCTAGACCTGGAGAGGCATTTGATCATGTCCCACTAGTCCTTCTTTTCATTAAAGTAGACATACCCAATTCCTGCAACCGTTCTTCGCTGCTAGCTTCCAGTCCCTAATCATCTTTGTTGCTCTTCTCTGCTCTTTCTAGAGTCTATGTATTGATATGTATCATCTCTCTCTATCCGTCCATCCAGTCCGTCCGTCCATCCACCCACCCACCCACCCACCCTCTCTCTTCTCCATCCATCTATCTATCCACCCTAACCACATCTGTCTGTCTATCTCTATCTATCTATCTATCTATCTATCTATCTATCTATCTATCTATCTATCTATCTATCTATCTATCTATCTATTTCTATCTATCTCTATCATCTCTCTATCTTTCTTTCTATCTGTCTGTCTGTCTCTATTTGCTATCTATCCATCCATCCTCCATCCATCTCCCCCTCTTTTCTCTCTCTCCTACCAGACCAGACCACCAGAAACAATCCTACCTATCCTGAAAGGTAAGGCACTATTAGTATATAAAAAGAAAACCCCACCTCCTTCTAGCACTGTTGATGTTACCTAGTTGGGTCATGAAAAATGACTGCAAAACCACCATGCTGAGAGAAACCAAGGACCCCTCACATCTAAATAAGCATGCTCACCTAGTTTTCTAGATCTGAAATGCCCAGATTGCTAGTGTGAAAATTTTCCCCTTCCAAATTCTGGGGCTGACCTGCTAAATCAATGCATGCACTAGAGCAGAGGTGTCAAATCAAGGCCTGTGGGCCAAATCCAGCCTGCATTGTAGTTGGATCTCTACCCAATCTGAAGAGGAAAGATGCCATGCCCACCTTGCCCACCCAATTCTCCATACCCACCCAGTTGTCCCCCAAAGTCAAGCAGCCCTGATGTGGCCCTCAATGAAATTGAGTTTGACACTCTTGCTCTAGGGCATGGGGACTTGGCCAAATCCCATAATGCGTCCAACTCCAAATTCCTACCTAGCTGGTGACAATGAGAGGCGGAGCAGGTATGTAGTCATGCAGGTGATTGTGATGATCACTTGATGGAGAATTACAGACAAGGTTCTCACGGGCTCATCTTCAATGATTTCCTGAAAGGAGAAGGAAACTCATCTAAGAAAGCTGAGATATGGCCACCATTTAGCTGGCACTATTCCCACCCCTTCACTTTTTCTGGTTGATACAGGAAGCCCTCAACTTACAACTGGTCACTTAGCCACCATTTAATCTTATGGCCCAGATTCAAAGTTCTGAGAGGCTTCCTCAGTGATTATATGATCATATTTTGGAGACTTGACAACCAACTTGCCTTTATGGCAGTTTGCAGTATCCCGTGAGCATGATTTAAGTTAATGATGGGTAACTAGGGCCTCTTTATGACCTGTGAACTTCAACTTCCAGGAGACAGCCATGCTGGCTGGAGAATTCTGGGAGTTAGCTCCCCAACTCTTAATGTTGCCAAAGTTGGACAGTTCTGCTCTATACCATTCTGGACCTTGGCTGTGTAGTTTCTTCTTAAACCTCCAGTTATGGAGCACTCACAGCATCTGGAATTACATGACCCCACTGGGACCTCTCTTTTTGAGTTGGATGAGTGTCCGTTAACACACACAAATCTTTTCCAGAGCACCAGAGGGCAGAACAAGAAACAATGGATGGAAACTAATCAAGGAGAGAAGCAACCCGGAATGGAAGAAACTTTCTAACAGTGAGGACAATTAACCAGTGGAACAGCTTGCCTTCAGACATTGTAGATGCTCTGTCACTGGAGTTGG
>CM019149.1:185930795-186011228 GCA_009733165.1 Naja naja | reverse complement strand
TATTACCTCTAGCCATTTAGAGTATGCATCTACTATCACTAGAAAAGTGTGCCTCTTGTAGGGCCTGCAAAATCAATGTGGATTCTAGACCATGGGCCCCTAGGACATTCCCATCTGTGTGGGGGCGGAGGTGGGGCAGGCCTGACTACCTGGCAATTGGGACAAGATGCTACCCAGTTTTCAACCATTTTGTCAATACCTGGCCACCATACATAACTCCTGGCCAAACCTTTCATCCTTACAATCCCAGGATGACCCTCATGTAACATTTCCAAAACCTCCCTTTGCAGTTTTGCAGGAATAACCACCCTGTTACCCCACAAAATACATCCTTAATACAGATAATTCAGTTTGCCTGGACTTAAAAGGTTAAGGTGAGGTAGATCTTGAAGAGGCCAACCTTTCTTAATCCAGCCCAACAGGTGCTAATACAGCATCTTTGGTAGTTTCTCTGGCAATCTCAGCAGCATGGACTGGAAGCTTAGCCACGGTCTCCAGGAAAAGGTGTGAGTTTCAAGTTCAAAGTCCTCCTTGTGGCAAGGTAGTGGGCAACGACTCAGTGCATCAGCATGTCCAATGTCCTTGCCAGGCCTGTGAATCAGTTTGTATGAATAGGCTGCAAGAAATTCAGTCCACCTCAGCATTCTTGGTGACAGGATATTAGGTGTAGGTTTGTCTCCTGCCACAATGCCTAATAAAGGTTTGTGATCTGTAACAATGGTGAATGACCTGCCATACAGATATTCATGAAATTTCTTAACAGCTGCAACAACTGCTAAAGCCTCCTTGTCCACTATAATTCCTCTCTGCTTTGGACAAAAGAGAGTAAATGCAATTGGGGCTTCCTTCCATTGGGAAGCCTGTGACTCAAACCCCCCACTCCAAAGGGGATGCATCACAAGTCAGAACAACAGGCAAATTCTCAGAGAATTGTATCAACACAGCATCAGACGTGATTAGTCTCTTAATACTGTTAAATGCTGACTGTTCCTTCCCCCCCAGATCCAAACAGCTTCTTATCAAGCAGTATGTAAGGGCTCAGCAATAGATGCTTTGTGAGGTAGAAACATGTGGTAAAAGTTAATAAGTCCAAGGAAGGCTTGCAAATCTGCCTTGCATCGAGGTTTAGGGGCTTCCTTGATTGCTTTAACCTTGGCATCAGTAGGATGGATGCTTGTCAATCATATACCCCAGGAACTCAACTCTGTCTGTTTTGAGTGTACATTTGTCTTCCTTGACTTTTAAACCCGCTTTTCTGAATCTGGTAAGGACTTCTCTGAGTCTTTCTTGAAGCTGAGTGTCATTTTCAGCAGAGATTAATACATCATCAAAATAAGGCACTACCCTGGCAGTCCTTGCAACATTCTTTCCATAAGGCTTTGAAAAACCAGGTGCCACGCTTACTCCAAATTGTAGTCTTTACATTTGAAGGCACCTCTATGAGTCACAATTGTTTGTGCCTCTGCAGTGGCATCATCAACTGTTAATTGTTGATATGCCTGAGCTAAGTCCAGTTTAGCAAATACTGTACCCCTGCCAAGGGAATGGAGCAGATGATGCACAACTGGTACAGGATATGCTCTGCTGCAGCATGGTTAAGTGTCCCCTTGTAGTCACCACAGATTCTCACTGACCCATCAGCCTTGACTGGTGTGACTATGGGTGTTTCCCATCTGGAGTGGTCAGTAGGCTCTAAAACCCCTTGAGCAATGAGCTTATCTAATTGTGCATCAATTTTTCCTTTAAAGCAAATGGGACCCTCCTGGGCTTTAAACGAATTGGGGCACCTTGGGGTCTAGGCTGAAAGCAATAGGGGTCCCCATATACTTGCCCAGTCCTTCGCTGAAGACCTCTGGAAACTCAGACTTCAAGGACTCTTCCCAGTCAGAACTGCTCATGATGGATGCCAGTCACCTCGATGCCAAGTGGCTTGAACCACTCAAGTCCCAGCAAACTTGGGCGATCCTTGTCCACGATGGTCAGGGGCAAACGCTTGGTGTGGCCTTTAAACTGCACGTTGAAATCTCTCGCCCAACTACTGGAATCTTGTTCCCTTGGTAGTCTTTGAGAGTCAGTGCTTGCTTCTGGAAATGCTTTTTCTGAATTTTGGGAAAGAGTCTGTGGATAGTGTCCCATGACACCATAGATAAATAAGAGCCTGAGTCCACTTCCATTTGGCAAGGCCTTCCTTCAATAAACACCTTCACATGTACTTTTCTGCTTTTTAAGGGTGAAGAATGACCAATAGTGATTGTTTGGTGAGTTTCATTCTTGCCATTTGCTTCTAAATTTCACCCCATTTTTCAAGGAAATTGTTGGGCTTAAAGTCTCTATCAGGAAATTTCTTCCTAACTGGTGGAGTTCTGGATGATTTGCAGACTCTGGCTATGTGACCCCGCTTCTCAACGTAGGCAAATGGAGTCAAAGAACTTGCATTCAGTGCGGTGGTCCCCACAGCCTCTGCAATAGAACCCTTGCCTGTTTTTCCCAGAGTCTTTTCTTTCTTCTCCATTCTGAGTTTAAAATCCCTCCTCTGCCTCACTGCCATCAGAATCAGAGTCTATTTGTTCGCAATGAGCTGTTGTGGATTTTTCCCCATCAGAATGGCTTGAGGCCTGGCTTGAGGCCTTGTTAATCTTTTCATGGCCGCAGCTGAGGACTTGGTGGCTTCCGCTGAAACAGCTTCTTCAATGGCCTCTTTAAACGGATCTTAGGTTTCATTAATAGTTTGCTTTGTAAGACCTTATCTTTTAGGCCTAAAACAAACCGATCACGATGGCCTCTTCTAAGTTGGTAAAGTCACAAGCACCCCAATGTCCCTTAAACTTGCCACGAAGTCATTAACATTCTCGCTATCCCCTTGATCCCGACGGTAAAATTCGTTCTTAATGAGGCACGATACTTGTGGGGCGAATGGGCTCTTAAAGTTTTTCTAAATCGGCCATTCCATTACCTTCAGCTCTGCTGCTGCTCCCGCCAACGCCGCCATTTTGAAGACTGCCGGACCGCGCGTGAGAAAGACCGCCTCTTCCGCCTCTCGGGATGCCGGCGAGATCGCTCCCTTCCAGAACATGTGGAAACGATCCGCATACGATTCCCAGTCTTCCGTCGCCGGATCGAACGGTGCTGGGGGTGTTCAGCAGCCATCTCGCTTCAGGTTTGTCTGTCATGCCGTCTTCAGGGAAATCCCACCTCGCCGCCAGTGTTAAGTTTGCATGAAGAGTCAGACGCGAGGAGTTCCAGCAAAGAGTTTATTAGTGACTACAGCTCGAATGGACCCGCTCTGGCTTGGCTACGGCTGTTTATAGCCTGCAGCCGTAGCTGCCAGCCAATGGGAGTGCAGGTTCTTCCCAAGACTATTTAAACCAATACCATTTGACATTTTACAAGAACAGTTCAAATAAACCAATAACATTCAAACCTACATACATAACAATTATTATTATTATTTATTAGACTTGTGTGCCGCTCTCTCTCCCTAAGGACTCAGGGAGGCTCACAATATAAAATACAATACAATACCTACAACATTTAAAAATCCACCACATAACAAACCCATAAACCACTCCCACCCCCCAAATCAAATCAACCACTTGATCTGCTCCATCTCCATTTGTGGTCCCCAATGACAAAACCATGTTTTTAAGGCCTTTTGATACCTCAGGGTATCATACCTCAGGGAAATGCTGTTCCATAGAGATGCCTAAAACATTCCTAATGGATCTCTTCTCTTCCCTCTCCCCTCCCTTCCAGAGTCTAGACAGCAGCATCAAGAAGGCCACAAATTATTTACTCAAAAAGTATGAGAAACTGCAAAGGCCTTACACTACAGCCCTCACAGCCTATGCTTTGGCTGCTGCAGACCAACTCAATGATGACAGGGTACTCATGGCAGCATCAACAGGTACACATATTGCTTTGTTTTAAATAGAAGAAACCAGGTAAGGTTGGGTTTTGAAAACAGATGATTCCACTAAGAAGCAGAATGAAGGATTAGCTAGGAATACAAATCACAATGGGCAGATTTTTAGATATTGCAGCCAGTTACAAATCCATCTGGTTGTGTTGCCATCTCTCCCACATTTTGCTAGTTTATCAAGAAGTAGATTGTTATCTACTTTGTTAAATGCCTTGCTGAAGTCCAAGTATATTATTTTGCTGGTCTACTAATTTAAGCATTTTTCTGGTCTACTAATTTAGTCACTTTGTTAAAGAATGAAATAGGATTGGATGGCGATTATTTGTTTTTAACAAACCCGTGCTGGCTACTAGTTAAAACTTTATTTGTTTCTAGATGGTAACAGATCTGTTTTTTGATTTTTTTTTTCAGTATCTTCCCAGGTATTGATGTTAGGCTGATTGCTCTGTATTTTCTTAGATCTGTGTCCCCCATTTTTTAAAGACATAGTTCCCCTGTGTTCCAGGATTTTAAAAATACAGTACAATGGTTCGAGATAGTATCTTCAGAGCTCTGGGATGTAATCAATCAAGTCCCAGTGATTTATATTCATCAAGGTCAGATAGCTGTTCTCTTACCATTTTCTTGCTTATTTTAATTTTTATTTCTAGCCTTTACAGTATTTTTTAATAGGTTGGGCTATACTTTCTTTTGTGTGAAGACTGATACAAAGAATGAGTTAAGCAGCTCTGCTTTCCTGCTTCCTGTTATTTCCTTGCCATCTTCTCTCTTTAGTGGACCAACTTTCCCTTGACTTTCTTCTTGTTATTATATGTTGAAAGAAACTTTCTTTAAAATTATCTTTGGGCAATCTGCAGATATTCTCCTTAGTTGTGTGTCCCTCTTTCCATTTTTGTACTTGTCCTTTTGTCTTTCAATTTGTCAGAGATCTTTGTGCAGCCATGCTAGATTCTTCTTGGATTTTTCTTTTCAATGGTACTGTGCTGGACTGGGCTTTATGGTCATATTTTTCACATTTTCCAATGCTTTTTGAGTTCTTAACCCTATTCAATCTGGTGGAATGGTAGTTACCCTCAGCCAGATACCCTCAAGGGAGGCAGCCCTCCAAATAACTTGGCCACATGCCATGTATGTTTTAAAGGTGATAACCATTACCTTGTGTTGCATACAGAAAGAAAATGGACCCAGTGCAATTCACATGACAAACAATGTGATATGGGCAAAACAAGAGGCACCTGAAACTGCAACACCACTGAATTCTGGAGCAGTTGTAACTTTTGGGGACCTTCAAGGATAGAGCACATTGAGGTAGTCCAGCTGGGAAGTGACCTAGGCAGGAGTGACCATGAGCAAGGCCTCCCAATCCAGGAATGGACACAATTGCTGTACAAGATGGATCTATGCAAAGGCCCTCTAGTCACAGCTGCCACCTGCTCTTCAAGCAGGAGCCACATATTGAAGAGGGCCCCCATTGCAAACAGTCTCTGTCCAGCAAAGAGCTACCCCACTGAGAGTCAGAGATAGCATTTATAGACCTAGGAGAAACAGAAACCAATTCTTCCCCATCTAGACACTCACAGCCCGCAAGCCAGTGGTGGGGTTCAATTTTTTTACTACCAGTTCTGTGGGCATGGCTTGGTGGGCGTGGCAGGGAAGGAGACTGTAAAATCTCCAGTCAGAGGTGGTATTTGCCAGTTCTCCAAACTATTCAAAATTTCCACTACCAGTTCTCCAGAACTGGTCAGAACTTGCTGAATACCACTCTGCCCCAAGCACTGAGTCAGTACCAGAACAGCACCACCTACCCAGCCAGGGGTGGAGATAAAGAGATAGACCAACTATAGAGTAAGCAGAGTGACCTTGATGGAGATATGCCAATATCGGTATAAGAAATCTTAGTGTAAGGTCCTGCCTCTCCTTCTTGTTCAAGAAAGCATGGTCTCTTGAAACTTTAGCATTTCAAAAGGAAACCTTTATTGAAAGAAGTGAATGCAGGACAATGGAAAGCAAGGTCCAAGTTCTGCCCAGGAAATTCCGTTAGGATAAAGTGGTTAGAAACACCTCCCTCAGTCTGATGTTGAATGAACCAATCCACAGGTGCGAAGATGTTATGGAAACTGTCATCCTGAGAAAGAGATAAGGAGTCATCCCAATGCGCTTCTTCCGTGAGACTTCCAAACTGAAAGAAAACAGATGGCCCTCCCCTCTTGTACATTCCTCAAGTTAAATCAAAGCACAGGGCAGAATAGGTGACAGGTAAAAGTTATAAACTAGGGAAATGACAAGATACATAGGAAACAGGATGAGAGCAATAAATGACTAAAAGAATCCGGGTTCCCCACCACATGAATGGCAGTATCACAATAGGGATCTGTTAAGTTGATTCTTCATCTACCTGGTCTACCTGGAAGTGCTGATCATAACTGGGTATCATCAGCAAGTCCATGCCATTGAGTAACCTCACCCAACAACTCACACATAGCATCTGCTTTCTTGAAGAATGGGAGACTTAATCAATAGTTAATTTTCCCAATCTTTTCCCTTCAATCAAAAGTCACCATCAAGGTAAGTGACCAATATTTTTATCTGTTTGGCTAAATTCTGTTTTATTTTAGGAAGGGATCATTGGGAAGAATACAATGCTCACACCCACAACATTGAAGGCACTTCCTATGCCTTGTTGGCCCTGCTGAAAATGAAGAAATTTGATCAAACTGGTCCCATAGTCAGATGGCTGACAGATCAGAATTTACGGGGAACATATGGACAAACCCAAGTGAGTCTTTGCTTTATTGTCAGAGTCTTATCTTCTGAGCTCTGTTCTACTTTAGATGCTTAAAACAAAACAGTAGTCTGAATTGTTGCATGTTTTGCCTAAAGAAGAGAAGGCAAAGTCTTTTAATATTTGAAATCCTTTCCGGGAAGAGGTTGTGGATTTATTCTCCACAGGATAATAGGATAAGATAAGAAACAGTAAATGGAAGCTTTACAGAGAGGAACTTCCAAAAAAAGAATAAGAAGGACTTTTCAGATTATGAGTGCTATTAAGCAATGGGCATAACGGTCCATCAGGAGGCTTGCAAGCAAAAGTTGGACAACCATTAGGTTGGTTTGGAATATGTAACAGCGCTAATAGTAATAGTAAATCTATCACTGATTCTATTTCATTTTCTAGTAAGGGGAATAAAATGATAGAATGCTTAGCCTTCAAAGATGATTTCATGAAGACGATGTCAAGGGAAAGTTTTTAATATATGTTTGGCATCCTAGTGCTGATTTTCTCTATGTGAAGAGTTTTCATACTGAGATGCAATGATCCCCACTCAGCTGGTAGAACAAGGCATCGAACAGCTACTTTAGGACTTGACTAACTGGTAAATTGAAAATAACTACAGGTTTCACTTCAGTTATCTGTAAGCTTTTGGCACAAAATGTCCATAGAAGAGAATGGCTTCTGTTGAGAAAATAACATATTGTTTGTTTGTTTATTTATTAAGTTTATTTGCTGCCCATCTCACCATTAGGCTACATAGGGTGGTTTTCAACAATAAAATGAAAAAATGATAAAAATATATCTCTACAGAAAATATAGTAGAGAAAATGTAGTAGAGAAATGTATTCTCTAGCCCCCATGTATGGGTACAAGGTGGATAGAGAGTTTTTATCTCTATTTGGTTAGCAGACAAGTGCATGAATCTTTTGATATGCAGGACAATGAATAGCTTTTGAAAGGAATTTTAGGGTTTATGTCCTTTATCCATGCTGAAATTAAGGGAACCAAGAGAAATCTCATCCATAGACTTCCTATTGTCCTAGATCAGTTAGATCTACAGATAAAAGGCTCTTTAAAGATGTATGTATGTGTAACCTCTCCTTTCGTCGAGACCTGAAGACTTGGCTGTTTCAGCAGGCGGCCTGGATTGACCCGGGGTGGGTTGTTTTAATTGTATTGTTACTATTGTAATTTTAATTGTTTTAATGCTGTTTAGTAATTTATAGACTTGTATTTGTTTAATATTTTTATTGTAAATGTATTCTTTTTATATGTTCGCCACCCTGAGTCCTTAGGGAGAAGCTGCATACAAGTGTAAATAAATAAATAAATAAATAAATAAATAAATAAAAAAGTCAACTCTCCTCTGTTTGTTTACTTGTTCAGTTTGTAGCCCATCTTCTCATTTATGATCAAATGATCTAACAAACAATTGTAAAAATCAGAAAGATAGTTTGGGTATTTCTTGCAACAAGCCCCATCACCATGTTCTTCCCTATGTGTTAAACATTTATGTCTCTGGTAAAATATATCACTGGATTTTCAGTTCTTTTGTGAGATACTCCAAGACAAACAATCTTATTTTTCCTTCTCTCATTCTAGGCAACAGTTATGGCGTTTCAAGCTCTTGCTGAATATGAGATTCAGATGCCTACCCATAAGGACTTAAACTTAGATATTACTATTGAACTGCCAGATCGAGAAGTACCTATAAGGTACAGAATTAATTATGAAAATGCCTCCTGGCTCGGACAGTAGAGGTATAGTATTTCAGCAAGCATATTTATTACTCCTTTCATTCAAAATAATTATTTTGGTTCAAATGCAGGTTCAAATGCATCTTTTTCAAGAACTAGGAAAAACTATACAGAATTTAGTGAAACAGGAAAAAACTAAACCAGTTCTCTCTATTGGAATTGTGTAGCAGATTTGGGAGACTGGCTTAAGACTACTAGCTTCTTTATCAACATACAATGTAGTTTTAAATGACTTCCTCTCCTCACAAAAAGCTGCAAAGGCTGTATTTACAACAATATTGCAAAATTGTGTCTGTACTTCCAAGGACTATTCCATCTGTGATAAGAAAGAGATTTGAATGGCTCTGGGGACTTCTGGAGCACTTCATGACTTAGGAAATGAAGATAATATCATTAAAACAATTGTGTTGCTACTTCTGATGTTGCATAAGGAATTTGGAGTCAAAGTAGATGCATGATACCAATAGAGTTATATGTTTAAATATGGATGTGGTATAAATGAGTGGAAATAAATGTTTCTGAAATAGTATTTGAGGGAAAGTACATGAAGGAACATAAACTATGGCAGGCATTGTTTCATCCTTTCATACATCCCTTTGTGCTGCTTACATGGAGCTCTACTCCAGCTCATGACTGTAAATACAGTTTGGAATCACAGAAAATATAACTCAGATGGGAAGAGCCCTCATAATCTGCATCTAAACTTTGTTCACCCATCTGACCTGCTGATGTGATCTGAATCTTCAAAGATTGATTGGATCCCTAGCCAGATTCATGTTTAAGGTGGCTTGATGAAAAGAGCTTCTGATTATCCCAATCTTAGTTTTTCTATTTAGCAAAGAAGCTGTTCCACTGCCAGAATTAAGTCTGCCATGGAACGGTGTGGATGCTTTTAAGTGGCAGAATTTAAGAAACAAGACTCAAGAGGCAGCCTATAGATATGCCTTTGGAACACATCCACACTATAAAGTAAAAAAAAATTTGAAACAGATTTAGGTTACTAAGAAAACATGTAGACTTTCTGTCAGTAAATTACAATAACAGACATCTAACAGAGTGCTTTGAATTTTAACTTTAATCCATTAACAATTTTTCTTTCACATATGTAATGTATGACAGGTCAATTGGGTTGCAAATAGCTATAAATTTTGGACCTGCTTTGCAAGAGGGAAGCTATTATTATTGCAAAAAAGTTCTGAGTGTTCAACTAAGGGAGATAATGTCTGTATTTGTCCTTTTTGTAATTAACATTTTTCAATGTTTTTGTTTAGTTTTGTTCTGTCTCTGTTCAATTATTTTATTTTGAATTTTAATCTTTTGAATAAAATAAAATTGTTTAAAACAAGAAACAGATTTAGGTTCACAATAGTTCTCTAAGGACTTAAGTACCTTTCTATTATATACAATATATTGAGAGACAATTAAATGTAGTGGTGAAGGTCAGAGGTGGTATTGGCAGGTTCTGACCAGTTCTGGAGAACTGGTAGCAGTAATTTTGAGTAGTTTGGAGAACCGGCAAATTCCACCTCTGACTGGAGATTTTACAGTATCCTTCCCCTGCTACGCCCACCAAGCCACGCCCACAGAGCGGTAGAAAAAATTGAATCCCACCACTGGTGAAAGTGCTGGCTTGGAACCAAGAAATTGTGATTTGGAATCCTGTTTTAGACAGTGAAGCTGGCTGGATGATTTTACACCGGTCATTCACTCTCAGCCCAACCCACTACACAGGGTGGTTATTGTGGAGAAAAAGGAGGCAGGATACTTAGATATATTCAATGCCTTGAGTTATATACACTATAAAAGGGATAAGAATATAATAAAAATACTCCAGATTTAACCATTTTTTATAAAAAAAGTCTTGATAATGGATATGGTAGCACCTGGAGACAGCAGAAGAGAAGGGAAAGGACTGAAGAAAACCACATCATATAAACACCTGCAAACAGAAATAGAAAATAGAACAACTGTGGCAAAGATAGTATTAAAAGTAATAAGACACTTTGGATACAATCCCTAAACATCTGGAATCCTTTATTGCTATGAATGTATATCAATACAAAAATCGCTAAGATTGGAGCACAATATTTTGGTTAGTTTTGCATTCACTGTGTCTTCAGAAAGTAGAAGGAAAGGAGTTTTCTTTATAATTTGATTTTGTTGATACCTTTCTAATATACTGTCATTTCTTCATTCAAATATTTGAGTGAGTCTTTTTATATTTGGAAATCTATTCCACCACTAGCTCATATCAGGTTACAACAAAGTCAATAAAATACTAGCACTAATAACAAGTAAAATCAAAATAGCCAAGGAACTGCAGCTGAAAGTCATGCTAATCCTGGTTGCTTTTCAGACCAAACTCAACCAAGACATCACTGTGACAGCATCAGGTGATGGAAAAGCAACAATGACCATTTTGACATTCTATAACGCACAGTTGCAGGAGAAGGCAAATGTTTGCAATAAATTTCATCTTAATGTTTCTGTTGAAAACATCCACTTGAGTAAGTTTGACTGGGGGCCTTTGGCTTGCTAGAAATAGAATCTAATGAAATGTATGGTGGGGAGTTTAAAGTGTTTTTATTCATCATGTCAGGATCCCAATATGGAACAAGCTTTCTCTATTACTTATTCATAAAAAGTTTCTCATTTGATAGAAAATAGCATTATTAATTCCATACTTAGTTGTAATCCAGTTCTTGAAGTCAACAAAATAATTTATTTCCTTTTGCCCTGGACAAACAGGCATTGAGAGCACTGAAGGACAGGCTTTGGTATTGAAATATGTAGATTGGACAGGACTTGAAGTTGTAGGCAACAGACATGTTACTGTCATTTATATTTCTTTGGAGACAAAAAGAAAATCCTATTAGCTGATGGCTAGCAAAGAAGAGGATATTAGATCCATATTGCCAATATAATTCCTAACTAATCCCAAACTAACAGCAATTGCAGTCCACGAGAGGCTTGCAAAACCAATTAGGATTTGGACAGATGGTCAAATAGCCATAGGCCAGAAGGCCTCTTGTTGCCCACTAAGTTTCCACTGTTCTCCTTTTGAATTGAATTGAATTGAATTGAATTATTTATTGTCATTGTATGTATATACATAGTATACATACAACAAAATTCACATAACACTCAGAGACCAGACTCAATGTGTGCACACACATGACAATCTCCAAATACCTCCCCACCTGCCAAAATTCCCCACCTCCTAAAAACACACAAGCATCCACACAACAGACCAAGTAATATTGTCCAATGGCTCACTGATGGTGGTCCTTAAGTTCATTGTTAAGTGCAATTATAGGTCTGGGATAAAAACTATTCCGAAAACATGCGGTCTGAGTTTTAATTGTTCTGTATCTTCTGCCAGAAGGCAACAGTTCATAAAGATTGTAAGCAGGATGGGGAGAGTCTCTGAGAATGTTGTGCAACTTCCTCAAACAGCGAGATGCGAAGATGTCATTCAGGGCTTGTAGCTGGAGCCCAATGATATTCTGGGCAGTTTTAATGATTCTCTTTAGAGCTTTTTTGTTTGCTACAGAGCTGGTCCCATACCATACAAGAATGCAGTATGTCAGGACACTCTCAGTGGTGCTGTGGTAGTAGGACAGAAGTAGATACTGAGATAGATTTATCTTCCTGAGCATTCTCAGGAAGTACAGCCTCTTCTGTGCCTTCTTTACAAGCATGTTGGCATTCATGGTCCATGAGAGGTCCTCCGAGATATAAGTGCCCAGAAATTTAAAACTACCAACCCTATCCACCTCCTCACCATTTATGTACAATGGTAAACGTACATCTCTCTTCCTCCTGAAGTATAAATTTTTAGGGTTTTTTTGGTGTTAAGTTAACTCCTATCACTTAACTAGTTGTCTAAGAGCCATGTTGGGGTGAAGGATGCCAAAGAGAAAATAACTTAATGCCATTCTTAATTTTAGAAAATCCAGAAAGAGATTAAATGAAGAATGATTTTTAGGTGCTCTTAATTCATGTTGATTGATTTGCAGCAGGATCCAAATTTTTATTGGTTTTATACCTGTGCACCATATTGAGGCAGTCTGCAAGATGTAATTCATGATATTGTTTATTAAATGTTTATCCCGTATTTCCTTTGTAGAACCCCAATTTATTTGTCCAGTTTATATGCTGCTCATCTTGCAGTTCAAAGCAACTTGAACTGCAAGATGAGCTTAATGCTTTACTACCTGTTGTGGTATTCTTGCAATATTTCAATACAATAGGTTAGGAAAAACAGTGATACACCCACACACGCACACATAGATACACACACAAAACATGTAACAGCAAATTGTATTTAAAAAAAACCTAAATTTGGTTCTTGCAAAATGAAGAATAAATTGTATTTTACACTCAGCTGGAAAATTTCTAGCACTTACACTTTAGAATCAAAACAACCAATTCTCCAGTTATTGAAACTGGGTTTGTTATTCTTTCTTTAAACATTCCTTATTCACATGATTTCTTTCAAGAAGGAACCAATCATAAAAATAGAGAGTAAAAATTATTAGATTAATCTTTTGGTTTCCAAGGAGATGTTACAGCCAGACAATCAAACTTTTCAGCTTTAAAAAACTGCTAGAATTTGTGCAGAGTCCGATTTTCTCTTTTCTTTTGTAATTTTTAAACTTCAAAGATGCAATGGGAGCCAAGGGAGCCCTCATGCTCAAGATCTGCACAAGGTAAGAATGCTGAACACTAAAGAAAACTGGATTGTAACAGGATATTTAGAATTATAACTTTGAGAAGCAATTATGTTACTTTTCAAGAAAATAATTATACTTTCCCCAACTTTACACTGTTTCTCTGCTTGTATATTGATCTCTTTTCTGTGCATCATCCTAATTTGTAATATTTTGTTGTTTGTGGATGAAACAAAGAGCAGAATTTAAGTCACTGCAGAGTGCAGATCTTTTAGATTGATTTAGGGATGTAGAAATTGCAGCTCGATGGCCAGTACATGAATGGGAAACTCCAGGAGACTCTAGAACTGTTGGCTAGACTCAGAAGTTGAGGAAAATAACCCAGGAGAAGGTAATGGCAATTATATTCCATGTTGATGGGAAAATTTCACAAACTTGTTCATCAGACATTGAACTGGACTCAAGAGAACTATAGAGTGAGACCAAGTCTTCAACTTGGTTTTGCCATTTAAAGAAAAAAAATACATTCCATTGTATGCCTTAATCAATGCTTTTTACTCAGTTTTCACCCAAATTCATAAGCTTTGCAAAAACTTATATGAAAATTGTTATGGGAGTTAGGAGCACATACATTGCGGAGGCTCATGTGCCAGCGTATAAAGAGCTGTCAATTGCTAGATTTCTCCCCTTCAAGATGAATCATTTTCCAAAACACAGCACTGCCCTCATAGCAATGAAGGGGAAACTGTTTGTGAATTAGGAAATCCATCTGTGGTCATTTTTCCTCCATTCTTGATTTTAGGTATCTGGGAGAAGTTGATTCTACAATGACAATAATTGATATTTCTATGCTGACTGGTTTTCTCCCTGATGCTGAAGACCTTACAAGGGTAGGCAAGCTTTGCATGGGCCTTGAAATGGCTGTTTCTGTAGTTCAGCAAAGATGCCAAATTAGAAAATGTGTTATAGTTAATGCCTATATGATTAAAACTGTGGAGAGAATGAATGAATATTCATTATTAGTAAATGAATCAATAAGATGCTGAATTTTATGACACATAAAAAAGGCATTATATATTAATAAATCAGAAAAGTGCATAACTTCTAATGATTCTGGAATTTCTCTGACAAATTAATAATATGAAAACTCTTTTTTGTTGTCTCCAAGTCTCTCAGGTGTACATCCTGGGAACCTTGAAAATATTTTCAGATTTTGCTATAAATGTAACACAGTGCCAGTATAAATGGCTTCAGTTATCTGAAATTCCATGTACTTGAATCATCTGCGACTCCTGAAGTCAATGTCATATTTTCTTTCCTTTCGTTATTTAGCTTTCTAAAGGAGTGGACAGATACATCTCCAGATATGAAGTTGACAATAATATGGCTCAGAAAGTAGCTGTTATCATTTACTTAAACAAGGTAAATACTTATGGAATCCATTTCTTTGAGTAATCACATGGTTGGTTATTTGGTTTGCTAGGCAAACTCCGGAGTGTATTATACTGAAAAAGATAGAGTGTATATTTAGCAAAATAAACCTACATAATCCATCATTAACTGCAACAGATCATGCTTCCCACATATATTAGTTAACTGGTTGGCAAAAAGTTTATCTATTTCTTCTGAATGGTTGGGTGGTCTATAGTATACACCTATGGCAATCTCACTCGTTTTTCCTTTTATCTTGACCCATATACAAGTTTTTATCTTTGATCATGGGCTTTTCTGTAGATATATAATGATCTCTTTAAATATAGTGCAACTCCACTTCCTCTTTTTGTAGATCTGTTTCTTTTGAACAATTTGTATCCATTCATCAATTCATTCCAGTCATGAGTTTCACCCCACCAAATTTTTGGAATGGCAACTATATCATACCTACCCTCATGTACTATTGCTTCTAGTTCATCCTGCTTGGTTCTTTCAAGAATTAAAAAATATATGTAAAAGTAGGAGATTTTATCTCAGTATATATTTGAAGAAAAGAGAAAAAATGTTTCATTTTGGTAGTTCATTTAAGGATATAGATTTTGCCACAGTTTTTCAAAAAAAAAATTTTTTTAAATGTAATAGTTCATTGAAAGTTTCCAAAATTTAAAAGTTTCAAAGTTTAAAATTTAAAATTTGAAAATCCTTTTTTGTTGTTGTTGTTGTTGGAGGTATAGTGCTTTCCTCTTAGCCTTTTTTCTCTTTTCTGTTCTAAGTAATTATCCTTATTTTTTATCCTTTTTTTCCTGCCAATTTGAGTGCCTTTTTCTACCTTGCTATTTATTTAATTTTTCTTACTATTAAGTAAAAATTAATTTTCTTTATTTTTCCTTTCCTTTCCTTTCCTTTCTTTTTTTGAACTCTTATTCCCTACCCCCTGCTTCCCTATCTGCTTCGCTGCCCGCCTTTCTTTAATGAGCCTCTCGGTTGGTTAGGAGTTACCTGAGGTCGGTGCAGAGTAATGTGAAATCCACAGGGTGGTGGAGAGGGAGGGAGATGTTAAATTAATGTGTAGGTGAGGGGCCCATATTAATCTTGTTCCAGCACTTAATGGCGGCCCTGAAGACAGCACTGTATCTGGGCACTGGGGCTTGAGTTTACTTTACTGATTAGCCCTTGGGCCATATCAAAGTGCAGAGTTCCAGACACAAATTATTACTAAAATCTGATAAAAACAATTCAAAATGGAATTGTATAAAATACAATTTAAAATGAAACTGGAATAAAATGAATTTGGAATAAAATACAGTTTAAAGTGAAATTGGAATAAAATGCAATAATTTAATATATAGATAAATAAAATATGATAAAATTATATTTCAATGTCACCCCTACAATCTACCCCACTCAGTCCTACATATGCTGATCTCAACCAAATCACTTTGCTTAAGTATTGTGCTGTGTTAAATGTTATTTTGAGATTCTGGCCACATATAAGGGAAGTTTTTTTCATATGGGGATCCCAATGGGTCATTCATTAGGTACATAGACCAAGGTACCTGTCTTTCACCTTCTTAATGGGGCACTGGGGAAACAGCCTAGGTCACCTAATGCTCTTTGGATATGTGCAGTGGTGGTGGGATTCAATATTTTTTTACCACTGATTCTGTGGGCATGGCTTGGTGGATGCGCTTTGTGCATGCACATGCACTTTGTGTGCATGCGCAGAGGGTTTCCTACTGACCTTCTCCTGCAATCCTGCACTCTCCCTGTGTGTTCAACAGCTGCCGCATGGAAATCCATTGTGCCGCGTGAAGCAGCTGAACTTCAAAACCAGGAAATAAAGGCCAGAATAGAGCCAGGGCAGGCAGGCAGGCCCAGCAACTGATCACTGGAGTGAACCGGTTTGCTTACAAATGATCCTTGGAGCTACTGGTTCAGCAAAGCGGGCTGAATCAGTAGAATATCACCCTGGATACATGACAGAATAGTGTGTAAATTCTCTAACTTTTGACCAGTATTTTCTGAGACACCATTTAAACCTTCTGTTCCTCTCACCTTTTCCATTGCTTCCCTTTATTCTGGGAAACCTGGACAGATTTGCAGAATTTAGTCCTTCAACCACTGGGTCAAACCTGAGGAACTTGGAATAAGCAGTTTCCTTGAGGTTATTCGGATGGAGTTTCGGTGGGGGGAATTATCTCCATGGGTAAACTGGCACCCACAAGTGATCTTCTCTCTCCATCCCAGGTCTCCCACTCTGAAGATGAATGCCTGCAATTTAAGATTCTCAAGCATTTTGAAGTTGGCTTCATTCAGCCAGGATCAGTCAAGGTGTACAGCTACTACAATCTAGGTAATGGCAGACGTACTGAATACACCTCCCTGCTCCTAACCTCCCTGCTCCTAATTTCCCCACAACAACCACTCTGTGAAGTGAGTCAAGATTGTGAGCGAATGGCTTGGCTTTCATGGCTGGCTTTATTCATGGTTCCCCTTTCTAGTCTGGGCTTTAACCATTAGGCCACACTGGCTCTTTCCAAGGAACTCAGTGGTACTGGAGCTTGAGAAAATTTAAAAAGCCCAACAATGCATGGTTGATAAAACATTCTTGATTGATTTTCCAAAAACTCTTTATAACAATTTTATAAAAGCTGAAGTGAAGAATGAATCATTTGAATCATTATCAATACTGAAGATATATTAAAGTTATATTAAAGATATATTAAACACAAAGCTCTGCCCAATACTCCGACAGACTTCTGGTCTGAGTTTCCTTTGCTTGCCTTCTGAGCAGAGTTGGTATTCAGCTGACCATTTTGGAGAACTGGTCGGAGAACTGGCAAGGAAATGCCACCTCTGACTGGCCCTGCCCCTTCTATTATCTGCCTGACTCCCAGCTGATCAGCTGGGTCTTCTTTGGTGCCCTGCACAGGAGAATGCGCTTGTGCATGCACATGCACTTTGTGTGCATGCGCAGAGGGTTTCCTACTGACCTTCTCCTGCAATCCTGCACTCTCCCTGTGTGTTCAACAGCTGCGCATGGAAATCCATTGTGCGCGTGAAGCAGCTGAACTTCAAAACCAGGAAATAAAGGCCAGAATAGGGCCAGGGCAGGCAGGCAGGCCCAGCAACTGATCACTGGAGTGAACCGGTTTGCTTACAAATGATCCTGGAGCTACTGGTTCAGCAAAAGCGGGCTGAATCAGTAGAATATCACCCCTGGATACATGACAGAATAGTGTGTAAATTCTCTAACTTTTGACCAGTATTTTCTGAGACACCATTTAAACCTTCTGTTCCTCTCACCTTTCCATTGCTTCCCTTTATTCTGGGAAACCTGGACAGATTTGCAGAATTTAGTCCTTCAACCACTGGGTCAAACCTGAGGAACTTGGAATAAGCAGTTTCCTTTGAGGTTATTCGGATGGAGTTTCGGGTGGGGGGAATTATCTCCATGGGTAAACTGGCACCCACAAGTGATCTTCTCTCCATCCCAGGTCTCCCACTCTGAAGATGAATGCCTGCAATTTAAGATTCTCAAGCATTTTGAAGTTGGCTTCATTCAGCCAGGATCAGTCAAGGTGTACAGCTACTACAATCTAGGTAATGGCAGAGACGTACTGAATACACCTCCCTGCTCCTAATTTCCCCACAACAACCACTCTGTGAAGTGAGTCAAGATTGTGAGAGAATGGCTTGGCTTTCATGGCTAAGGCGGGACTTTATTCATGGTCCCCCTTTCTAGTCTGGTGCTTTAACCATTAGGCCACACTGGCTCTTTCCAAGGAACTCAGTGGTACTGGAGCTTGAGAAAATTAGCCAAAAAGCCCAACAACAATGCATGGTTGATAAAACATTCTTGATTGATTTTCCAAAAACTCTTTATAACAATTTTATAAAAGCTGAAGTGAAGAATGAATCATTTGAATCATTATCAATACTGAAGATATATTAAAGTTATATTAAAGATATATTAAACACAAAGCTCTGCCCAATACTCCGACAGACTTCTGGTCTGAGTTTCCTTTGCTTGCCTTCTGAGCAGAGTTGGTATTCAGCAGGTTCTGACCAGTTCTGGAGAACTGGTAGCGGAAATTTTGAGTAGTTCGGAGAACTGGCAAATGCCACCTCTGACTGGCCCTGCCCCCTTCTATTATCTGCCTTCTGACTCCCAGCTGATCAGCTGGGTCTTCTTTGGTTGCCCTGCACAGGAGAACGGAGCTGGAAAGCAGGTTAGTGGGGTGGGGACGGAATGGGATTTTGCAGTAACTTTCCCCTGCCATTCCCACCAAGCCACGCCCACAGAACCAGTAGTAAAAAAATGTTTGAATCCCACCACTGCTTCTGAGGGGCAGAGAACAAAGCCAGTGACACCAAGGTCCTGTTTTTCTCT
Source organism: Naja naja (assembly GCA_009733165.1). NCBI lineage: Eukaryota > Metazoa > Chordata > Lepidosauria > Squamata > Elapidae > Naja > Naja naja. The sequence continues at coordinate 185,992,279 of CM019149.1, read as the reverse complement.
GCTCTGGTGGGTAACGTGATGCTCATCTTAGGGGGGGGGAGACTTTGGAAGCTGAGCTTGTCATGGCTGAGGAGGAGTTTTGCCATTCTAATAAGTATTTTGAAAGTTCATTACCATTTTTATTTCTGAATAGCATTTTCAGTGCAGCTCTTTAACCAGGAATTGCGCAAAATCATGAAAATACTTCAGAGAAAATTACCTGTAAAACCTGTATATAGTAGGCACAATTGCAAAAAAAAGGCTTTCTTTGGAAAACATACTCTCAAATGCATACACATTCCTGAAATGTTAAAACTATACAAAATAATTGTTTAAAAAATCTCCAATCCAACTAATCAGACCGGACATATTTGCAAAGTTGAAAATGATGAGAAACTAGAACTGATAGACAACCGTGGCCAGTTCTAATTAGCTTTTGTTGGCAGCGCAGATCAATGAATTGTGCTTTAATTTCAGGAAAGGACATGCTAAATCAAGACATTCTGCCGCGCAAAGCATTTGCACTGATTTTGCATATAGACGCAACCCTAAGATCGCTTGCTGTGTCAAAGGGCTAGGGCAGGCTACCTAACTTGCCTGGAAGGTCAATCTGTCCCCATTTTGATCTTACTCTCACTAGGTCTTGTTAACTGCAGTGAAAATGTGAGATTATTGGCCTGTAGCAGTGGTGGGATTCAAAAAATTTTACTATCAGTTCTGTGGGCATGGCTTGGTGGGCATGGCAGGGGAGGATATTGCAAAATCCCCATTCCACTAACCTGCTTTCCAGCTCTGTTCTCCATTGCAGGGCAACAAAGAAGACCCAGCCAATCAGCTGGGACTCAGGAGGCAGAGAACAGATGGGGGCGAGGCCAGTCGGAGGAGGTATTCTCCAAACTACTCAAAATTTCTGCTACCTGTTCTCCAGAACTGGTCAGAACCTGCTGAATACCACCTCTGGTCTGTAGTCTCACTTATAAGGCACTTGTAGTCTTTGCAGACATGGGACACTCAACCTTTCAAAGTTACAATGGTGCTAAAAATGATTTTGTGACTAACCTTTCAAATTACAACTATTGGCCTCAGTGATGTGATTGCCATTTGCATACTTCACAACCAGCATGCATGTTTCTTGGAACTAGTAGGATTGATATGGTACAGTTTAGAAAGTGGAAGTAAAATTGTAAGTTGCAATCATGTTATTTTTCACTCTGCGACTGCATCTCTTTGCTTAATGACCAAGGGAAAACAGATCATAAGTCCAGTTGCAATCACAGGATTTTCTGCTTAGCAATCAAGTTGCCAGTCCCAGTTGTGGTCACTAAGTGACAAAAATGAAGATTAGACAATCAGGGTAAAGTAGCAGGTTCTCAGAACACTGTGTCTAGATCCTACTCATCTACAAATCTATTGATTTCAGACTACTTCATGTATCATTGTCATGAAAATAATATAGAAAGCGGGAATATGATTTGATATTATATAAAGTAAAAGAATTTGCAATCTGAAACTAATCTGTAATCAACCACTAATAAATGGTGAAGCCATTAATAAGTCCCCATATGAGTGATGATAACCTCCAGATAATTTATTTATAGACTTCTTCTCGAAATGCAATTTACATGACATCTCATCAATGATTTATTCATACTTGAAAAAGGAGATACCAAAGATTGCTAGTATGGAGTTCATCACAATTACTGGATTTTTATTTCAGAGCGTAATAAACCTTATGTCAGAGCTGCCGGCTTCGCTTTTGAAATACCTAGTGTTTCCTTTGCTCCTTAATACAGCACAATTCTTATCTGATTTTCTCTTCAGAGAAAATAAGAAAGTGCATTTGATGAAGTAGACCACAATCTATTACTTGATAAGATAGAAAAATGTGGGTTAGACAGCATCACCAACAGATGGATTTGTAACTGGCTGACAAACCACACTCAATGTGCAGTCCTTAATGGAACTGCATGTACACGTAGGGAAGTATAGAGTGGGTAACCCAAGGTTCTGTCTTAGGCCCAGTATGCTTCAATAGCTTCATCAATTATTTAGATGAGTGGATTGATGGGGAACTCATCAAGCTGGCAGGAATAGCCAACACTCCAGAAGACAGGCTTAAGATACAGAAGGATCTTGCCAGATTTGAACATTGAGCGCTATCTAACGAAAGTCAATGGTGAAAAAAGTAAGATTCTACATTTAGGCAAGAAAAACCAAATTCACAGGTATAGTATAGGTAGTATCTAGATCAATATTAGTAACTGCAAGAGGGATCTTGCAGTCTTAGTGGACAATCATGTAAATATGAGCCAGCAGTGTGCTGCAGCTGTCAAAAAAACAACACAGACCTAGACTGCATTAACAGAGGGATAGGATCAACATCACGTGAAGTGTTAATGCCACTTTAAAATGCTTGGCAAGACCACACTGGGAATACTGCATCCTGTTTTGGTCACCACGATGTAACAAAGTTGTTGAGATGTAGAAAGAGTGCAGAGAAAAGCAACAAAGATGATGAAGAGATTGGAGGCTAAAACATATAAAGAACGGTTGCTGGAATTGGGATGTCTAGTTTCATGAAAAGAAGGACTGGGAGTGACATGATAGCAGTGCTCCAATATTTTATTTATTTATTTATTTATTTATTTATTTATTTATTTATTTATTTTGTCAATCACTTACAAGGATAACATAGTTGTGAATACATGAAATAGATACATATAAGAGAAATAAAAAGAAACAATAGGACAGGAACGTAGGGCACATTGGTGCACTTATGCACGCCCCCTACAGACCTCTTTAGGTCAATAGTAGACAGTCTAATGTTAAAGTTTTTGGGGTTTGGGAAAGAAACCACAGAATCAGGTAGAGTATTCCAGACATTGACCACTCTGTTGCTGAAGTCATATTTCCTGCTATCAAGTTTGGTGCGGTTAACCTTGAGTTGGTATCTATTGTATGCTCTTGTATTGTTATGGTTGAAGCTGAAGTATTCATTGACCGCAAGGACATTGCAATGTATGATTTTATATACTATACTTAGATCAGACCGAAGGCGTTTTCTAGGTCTAGAATTTCAAGTCTGGTGGCATAAGGTATTCTGCAACAAGTAGAGGAGTGTAGAACTCTTCTTGTGAAATATTTCTGGACTTTCTCAACTGTGTTAATATCAGATATGTGATGTGGGTTCCAGACTGATGAGCTGGATTCGAGTATCGGTCTAGCAAATGTTTTGTATGCCCTAGTTAGTAGTGTGATATTACCAGAGAAAAAGCTATGTAGGATTAGGTTAACAACTATTAATGCCTTATCTAAGGGGCAGCCACATTCTCCAAAGCACCTAAAGGCAGAACAAGAAGCAAAGGATGAGAAGCAACCTAGAACTAAGGAGAAATTTACTCTGAAGAGAACAATTAACCAGTGGAACAACTTGCTTCCAGAAGTTGTGAGTGCTCAAACAATGGAAGTTTTTAAAAAGAGATTGGACAACCATTCGTCTGAAATGGTACAGAGTTTCCTGCCTGAGCAGGGTTTGGACTAGATCTCCAAGGTTCCTTACAACCCTATCTGTTGTTCTGCTGTTTGAAATAACACATTATCAAATAACTATGCTTATAGATGAGCCCTAGATATACAGTGCCACATTTAAATTAGTGTTTCTTGTTTCTGATTATCAAACACAGATGTCTTCTACAAATGAGATGTTATCTGCTCTGGGCTGGCTACTTTTGCCCTAACAATGTCTTTTAAATCAAAACATGTGTCCTCAACAATCAGCCCAACATTTTGTCTTCTCTTTTCTCCCCTTGAAGAAACCTGTTCCTCGCTCAACCATCAGGAAAGGATTGATGTTCCATTACAAATTGAAAAAGCCTGCGAGACGAATGTGGATTATGGTATTTATATTGTAGAATCTTATTAATAAGGTAGTAGTGTCTTTCATTGTTAACAGTGTTCTAACTATCAAGAAGTCATGATTTGAAGCAACCATTTTCAGTTTATTCATAATGAAGCAACCATTTTCAATTTATTTGTAATATTCATGGATTTTTACCCTTGGAATGCTTTGCTGCTGCTACACACCTTCATCCTGCAGTGGTATTTTTCTAGTTAATGTGGTGCTACTTGTTGGTGTGTTATTGACCCTCCAGTGTAGCATAACAATTCGGGGCTCCTAGAAATAGATCTGTATCAATGAGTAAGCAGAGCCCAAACACCGGATTTGGAGAACAATTCCACACTCCACACATTTACTGTTTTCACTTTCAATCTTCAAAAGCATCATGAAGCCAAACTGCAGTAATCTGCATGGCTCCGTATATCAAAATTGAGAGATGAAATGCTACCTTGCTGTGAAGTGGGGTGAGATGGACCTTTTCATAAATGAAGGAAGGGACTGTTTGGAAGCTTTCAGTTAGCCCTTCAAGGTGGTTCAGACAAGAAGAATGACCAGGCACATCAGCACAATATTTACCATAAGCACAATATTAAACAGTTTCTTGAAGATTTAACCTATTTATCTATTCTTCTCTTTCTAGTCTCTGGAAAACTAGGGAAGGTTCCACTCTGAAATATTTCCCATGCTTTTCCCACATCCACAGACTTAGTGCCTTTCATGAGACTATTGCCTAGGCAGTAGGTCTTCCTCTTGTCTCCCAAGGTCATTCCAACAAACCTGTAATGGTATCCGGGAGTGACCTTGGGAGACAGAGGAAAGAGCTACAGCCAGGGAGTGGCTGGACAAGAGGCAGCTTAGCCTACAAAAGGAATGGAGGCATGGGCAATGTCTCAGAAAACCCCTTCCTAGTTTCATGGGCTGTAAAGGGGACAGGGGAGAAATGTACTTTCAGACTTGCAAAATTCTATTTATGTAACCTTACAATAAAGTAATGTTAGTCCATCTGGCCATGTTTCCTGACTGGACTACCTCTCAAGGCTGACAATACTATCACACTCACAGAACTGCAACATGCAAGAGAAAATACACAATTTGCTTCCCGGTACCCCACAGTGGAGCTGGTACTCAGTGGCGTCACCTGGAGGAGTCAAGACTGCCACAAAGATCCAGCCTTGGAAGTGCCCATAGTCTAGGTGGAAACATTAGCAGTACCTATCCCAAAGGTGCTTTTCCAAAAGGCAACTTTCTTGGTAAGAAAAGAAATCCAGTTGCTTTTTGGAAAAGCACCTTTGGGACAACCATGACCTGGATGATTCAGAATCTTTGTAGAGTGTGCCTCACTGCTTATGCCACTCATGGTGTAAAATAATCAGCTGTCTTAATGAGGATTGTTTCTGTCTTTGTTCTTAAAAGTCTACAAAACCAAGCTGCTTCGAATAGAAGAACAAGATGGTAATGATATCTATGTCATGGATGTTTTAGAAGTTATTAAACAAGGTAAGAATTTCCCCCTAAAATATATCACAGGTGTCAAACTTATGTTGCCATGGTAGCGTCATTTGACGTATTGGGATTTTCCCCCTTCGCTAAACTGGGTGGGGGCAGGGCCAGCACGTTATGCATCCGGCCTGTGGGCCACGAGTTTAACACCCCTGATATATCACATATTAAATAATGGAAATATTTTCACTAAACCTGAAAGTTTATTTGAACCCCATTTGAAAGTTCACATTCATGTATTTAGCTTGATTTAATATATTCATTTTAATTGCCCCCCTATCTAAAGCAACTCTGGGCAATGTACAATACAATACAAACAAAACTGAAAATGCAATATAGTGAAATTATTAATGGAAGAGGACAAATGAATAAAGTACAGGCGCACAGGCTGAATCCAGCTGATAACATAAAGAGCCTTGGTGGCTCAGGCTGTTAATTGCCTGCACTTAAGTTCCAGCTGTCTACAATTACTGTAGGCTCAAATCCCACCAGGCTCAAGGTTGACTCAGCCTTCCATCCTCTCGGGGTAGGTAAATTGAGGACCCAAGATTGTTGGGGGCAATAAGCTGACTTTGTAAAAATGCTGCTTAGTAATAAGCAGGCATATACAATGGAATGAAGGCTATTGCTGAGCACACTGGGTTGCATCCCAAAATTGTAAGCAGCCCTGAGTCTCCGGAGAAGGGCGGCATATAAATGTAATTTAAAAAAAAAAAAAAACATCCACACTCCCAAATGTACCTGACGGGAATTCCTCTAACTCAAAGTCTTGAAGGCTTTCCAAAAGGCCAACAGGGTGGGGATCACCCAGATACCAGGCAGAACTTTACTTACCGACTGAATTTTCATCTGTATGATCAGAACTTCAGTGTTTGCTAGATTTTTCCTTGAGAAATAGTGTCATAGTTCTCTCAAAAGGAAAAAGAGGGCAGCTATTAAAAGCCTAGTGTTTCAAGTGTTAATAGGACATATTTTATTGTATAGAAACTCACATTTCTAGAGAAGAGCAGGCAATCAGATAGAAATTGTTTCAAAAAGTGCATTTAAATATAGGTAGTCCTTGACTTACAGCCCTTCATTTAGCAACTATTCAAAGTTACAATGGCCCTGAAAAATATGACTTATGAATGGTCCTCACATTTACAACCATTGCAGCATCCCCGTGGTCACATGATCATCATTTGGGCGCTTGGCAACTGTATGATAGCTACAGTGTCCTGAGATCATACAATCTCTATTTGTGACCTTCCCAGCTGCCTTCAAACAAGCAAAGTCCATGGGAGGAAGCCAGATTCACTTAACAACTGTGTGATTCAGTTAACAACCATGGCAAAAAAGGCCATACAATCAGGTACAACTCATTTAAGAATTCTCTTGCTTATCCATGGAAATTCTGGTCCCAGTTGTGGTTGTAAGTGAAACTGTGATGGCTCAGTGGTTAGAATGCAGTATTGCAGGCTAACTCTGCCAACTGCCAGCAGTTCAATCCTGACTGACTCAAGGTTTGACTCAGCCTTCCTTCCTTCTGAGGTCGGTAAAATGAGGACCCAGATTGTTGGGGGCAATATGCATACTCTGTAAACAGCTTAGCGAGGGCTGTAAACCACTACTAGGTGGTATGTAAATCTAAATGCTACTGCTATTGCTATTACTTGTATTTCCAAAATGTTTTGTAACACTTAGAGATTCATCATCCTCACAAATGTCTTTCAGTAATTCCTTCAAAGTTCCCATATTTGTACCTTTATGAATTATCAAAAGGAATATGGGATAGTATACAACTTTAAAAATGAATAAATGTATTGTTTTGCTTTGAAGAGGATGGCTTTAAACTGATCTCTTCACTCTTTTTTTCTGTGCAAGTACCTTATTCCACATCATTATTACTGTTATTCAAACTCATAATATGGTTTGTCTAAAGATAAACCTTTCTGTTTTAAATAAATACTCAGTATTTTGTCTGATGGAATGAGGAACTAGGGACAAGTACCATCAGAAGAAAGAACATAGAATAACAGAGTTGGAAGGGACCTTGGAGGTCATCTAGTCCAACCCCCTGTTCAAGCAGGAGAGTCTATTTCAAGTATAGATCCTCTACCTAGGATCGAACTCACAGCCTCCTGATTGTGAGGCAAGAGCTTCACCACTAGGCCACCACCACATTTTTATCGTTCTACCAATTTTCTGTATCCTGATAAATCTGCCCCAGTGTGTCAGAAGATCCTCCAGATGAGTGGGGGAAGGATCTGTTGTAGGGGAGTTGCCGATAGCCTCCCTTCCCTCTGCAAAAATGCCCCCTTTTCGTTTTGTTAGTTGGAATTAGCTCTTTACCATCCACAGCTCTAGTGCTGAGATAGGGAACTGGTTTTTCAGGGTCAGATGCTGCTGCAGTATCTGTGTGGCGTATAATGGCCTCTCTGAGGAAAAAGGTAGAACTGAGAAGATGGTTTATTTGCCCCAGGGTGATAAATATGGGCCAATAGCAGTTGAAGAAAGAATTCACCCACTAAATACAGCTGCTTCCTCTTTGCCAGTTACTTGCCATTAGCCATGTAATACATACAGTATGTGAATTAAACCAATGAAAGGCTATACCCCTAATGAAATATTTATCCAGATTCTAATTTCTGCAGGTACTGACGAAAATCCACAAGCAAAGACCCACCAGTACATAAGTCAAAGGAAATGCCAGGAGGCTCTGAATCTGAAGGTGAATGATGATTATCTGATCTGGGGTTCCAGGAGTGACCTGTTGCCCACAAAAGATAAGTACGTATTTCACTATTTTTTTAAATTTTCTAAAATTTTATAGACTTTGCTTTTCTGCTATCAAATCCACAGAACATCTAACAATATATTTACAGTGTCATAGAATGTTGTGTTACAACTTTGAAAGCAACCATAATCTAAATCTGTTAATATCAAAATAGTCATTCTTCCTCAGTTTTATCAGATGCCATGGAAGACTTCTATAGGTTAGATGTGACATTGTGGGGAAGACTGTGAAATAATTTTAACTACAATTTTAGATACCTAGATAACACCATCTGCCCAACTATATCTCACTGGGAATATGTAAAACTTTTACCCAGATGCTTCAAACCACACGGTCCGTATGCTCTATGTCCCGCTGAAGAGCTGTGCTTGCCTGCAGGGATCTTTTCTATCACAACCTCACATTTCCCAGTGCCTCCAGTGCAGGCCTGCAAGGATCTATATTTTATTCTATTTTATTTTATTTGAATGTCAAACATGTACAAGATAACAAGTATAGGTATGAACATAAACATGAACAAAGGAGGTAATTACAGATAAATGGGGCAGTAAGACAGGGACGGTAGGCACGGGCGCTTATGCACGCCCCTTTAAGGACCTCTTAGGAATGGAGTGAGGTCCATGGTAGACAGTTTGAGGTTGAAGCTGTGAGGGGTTGAGGCTGTAAGAATGGAGTTGGGTAGGGCATTCCAGGCGTTGACCACTCTGTTGCTGAACTTGTATTTCCTGCAATCGAGTTTGAAGCAGTTTACCTTGAGTTTGTATCGGTTGTTTGCCTGTGTATTATTATGATTGAAGCTGAAGAAGTCATTGACAGGCAAGATGTTATAGCAGACAATTTTGTGAACTATGCTTAGATCAGACCACATTTCCAGATTGTCCAGGCCCAAAATTTCAAGCCTGGATTCTATTTTTTTTTTTTTTTAACCAAATTTTATTCAATTTTTAACAATTTTTTAAAACAGCTCTTTTCAGTAGACAGCATGTTCCCGAGTCATCACTTTTACATGCAAATGTGACAGTAGATCTATATTCCTTTTAAACATTTGACTTCACTTCTATTCCATTTTAGCGGACAAAGGGTCAAAAAAATTAATCCTAATCTCAAATCTTAATCTCATTCTGTATAGCCCCCCAGTTCATTTCAAGTTAATTGCAAATATACATATATATTTTAAAAGCTTCATGTATAAATCTTACAAATAACAATATATTTGCCCATCATATTAAAGATAAAGTTCATCCATGTCTATCCTTTAATTATCTTCACATTGTTAATACTCTTTTATCATTTACAGAATTCTTTTGTCCGTCAGATTTGCCCTTTCATCACATATTCTCACCATAATTCTAAATCCATACCCATGTTAACACTAAAAAGAATGAAAAAAGAAACCTAGACTTGCACCCCTTTTACTACTTTGAAAGTGACACCTCAGTGGTTAATATAGTAACATAATCATAGTCATTCCCTTCAAACGAAAGATAGAGAAAAAAAAAAAGAAATGGAAAAAAGCTCCCTTACAATATATCTCTAATCGGTTGGGTTCTGCAACACATATCCCCCTAAAATTTATTTATGGTTCCAAAATAATAATAAAATAACTAATCTTGGTTATTGACAAATCCCATTTTTACGCACTTTCTAAAATCATTTCAATTAATTCAATTCATCTAATCATCATTTAGCTTTCTTTTGTGGATAAGAAATGAAAAAATGTGACCTTTTACCAGTAAAATTGTCAGTAACCCTATTGTTTTACACTTTTATAATTACAATAGATTCTTATTACCATTTCTTCATGCAGAACCCCCCTTTTAAATACGTCAGCCATTGTCTCTATGCAAACAAGTTTCTCTCTTTGTTATGTAATTCCCGTATCTCTCTATCTTTTGTTCTTGTTTCTTGTTCCTTCTCCTCTCTTTTATCCCGCTATCCCCCTTCTCTATCCAGTTTGAATCCCCCTCTCTCTCTTTACCTGTCTGCTCTCTATCCTTCTGGACCTTTCTAACATACCTAGTTTCATAAATGTTCCCTTTTTTAATTATCTTCTTAAGTTTCATTTTTTTGACCATCCTCCCTTTCCCTTTTATTTGTATTAATCTTTGTGTTAATTGTCTTCTTAAAGTAGCTTTCGCTTGTGCTGGCTCCCTTCTCCTCCCTATTATCCTGCTCTCCCCCTTCTCTATCCAGTTTGAATCCCTCTCTCTCTCTTTACCTTTCTGTTCCCTTTCCTTCTGAACCTTTCTGGCATGCTTAATTTCGTAAATGTTCCCCTTTTTAGATACTTTCTTAGGTTCCGTTTTTAGCCACCCTTCCTTTCCCTTTTATTTGTATTAATCTTTGTATTAATTGTCTTTTTAAAATGGCTTTCTCCTGCTCTGGCTCCACCCTTTCCACGGCTTCTTCTTCTTTATTCAGCACCGAATGCCCATATTTTCTGCAACATGCCAAGTTAGTTCAGTCACTTCCTGTAACAGTTCTTTCATACTTTTAAACTCCATTTTTAATTCTTTGGATGACCACCAAAATTTTAATTTTCCTTGTTTCTTCTTCTTTAAATTTTCTATGATCCTAACCCAGGTCCAGAATCTATATCAATATTACCAATCAATCCGGCAATCCGTCTTTGTGTATTCAAGCTTTCACTTTCTATAAGTCCTGCGTCTCTTTAAAATGTAGCAACTCCAATCCACAAAGGAACAAGATAGTTTCTTACTTCTTTAGCTTCCAATTTTCTCCACAAAGTGGCACTTTCTGCACAGAGTCTTAACCCTTTCCTTTTATTTTGATAATCAAAGTTTTCCGAGCCCCAAACTTAAGTTCTTACGTGGCTTCTTCCTTTCCCGGTTCGAAGCCCCTTATAGCTGTCAGAAATATTTTACTTATTTTTCTTCACTTGGAACTGCGCTTCTGTTTCTCTTTTCAAAAACTCATCTTTATCTTAATCCGGGGTGCCTTGATCTTACCATCCGATACTCCCGGTTCCTCTGCTGTCGACTTCTCTCTTTCCTCCTGCACCAATCTTAGTCCCGTTGAGACCTTCTCTTGAGGTGGCCATTTTGACCAGCTTCTTGAACGTCTTGGAGGGAAGAGACCAGACCAAAAGGGGGGATGCGGCTCCCCTCACTCTGGCTGGCAGATTTCCTTTCTCGCCGCCCTTGAGGCAGTTTGCCGAATTTGATTGAATGGGTCATTGACAGGCAAGATGTTATAGCAGACAATTTTGTGAACTATGCTTAGATCGACCACATTTCCAGATTGTCCAGGCCCAAAATTTCAAGCCTGGATTCTATTGTGAGTGGAGGAGTGGAGTACTTTTCTCGAGAAATATGTCTGAACCCTCTATATATGTGAGATCTTTCACTCATCAAAGAATACAAGTTGTCTTATGTCTTTGTTACTGTCAGTGGTTGCCCTCATTTTTGCAGCCCAGACCTACTAGTCCAATCATTTCATTTCACTTTGTGCTGAATTATTTCCACCATCGTTTTTATAGTACAGACAGTTCAAATAGGGGAAGGGTTGCATCTAGTTGTTCCTCTCTATACACTCAAACATATACATGAAAGAGAGTCGGTAGATTATCACTGTATGTTTAGGAACATGCACCTGTTGTTTTAGGTGTTTTGGGAAACATTAAGGTTGATACTCATTTACCTGAAGAAAATCAAAATACTTCTTCAGTGGTTTAACTTTCCAAAGCACATGAGCCTTGGTGGTGCAGGCTGTTAAATGCCTAGCACTTAAGTTCCAGCTGCCTGCAATTACTGCAGGCTCGAATCTCACCAGGCTCAAGGTTGACTCAGACTTCCATCCTTTCGGGGTAGGTAAATTGAGGACCCAAGATTGTTGGGGGCAATAAGCTGACTTTGTAAAAATGCCGCTTAGTAATAAGCAGGCATATACAATGGAATGAAGGCTATTGCTGAACGCATTGGGTTGTATCTCAAAAATTGTAAGCTGCCCTGAGTCTTCGGAGAAGGGTGGCATATAAATGTAATTTTTAAAAAAAGCACATAAGGATTTTTCATACTTTTTCCACACTTCTTAAAGTCTCCCTAAATTTAGGATTGTCTTAGTTTTTTTTTTTTAATTACATTTATATGCCGCCCTTCTCCGACGACTCAGGGCGGCTTACAATTTTTGGAGCACAACCCAATGCGCTCAGCAATAGCCTTCATTCCATTGTATATGCCTGCTTATTACTAAGCGGCATTTTTACAAAGTCAGCTTATTGCCCCCAACAATCTTGGGTCCTCAATTTACCTACCCCGAGAGGATGGAAGGCTGAGTCAACCTTGAGCCTGGTGGGATTCGAGCCTACAGTAATTGTAGACAGCTGGATCTTAAGAGCAGGCATTTAACAGCCTGAGCCACCAAGGACTCACTTAGTTATCACAAGCCTGATGCATCTTTTATTCTCATTGCCTTTGAGAAGTTCTAACTGCAGGCCACTGGAGGGGTTTTTCATTCCATTTGGGTTCCACAAATACACCTACTACCATCTGTTGATAGTATATATCTGTAGCATTCAGATCCAATTTTTCGCTCGACATCTCAACTGAAATGCTTAAATTCTAGAACTGGGGTAAGGAATCTATGAGACAAAACTGATTTATCATTGAATTCATTCATTCATTATTGTAGCAATCATGTTTTATGGCAGCAGCCATTTGAATTTTCTAGAATTCAGTTGTTTTAGGATTCAGATTTTAAGGAAAAAGAAAAGTTTCTTCTCTTACCCTAAAATCAAAATAGAAATTAAAATGTCATATTCATAGGATGAAATGATTAAAAACTATATTGGATTCAGTCCAAGCACAACACATTACTCCAACAGGAGACAGTTGAACTAATTTCCTTGCAGGGCTAAGTTTTAAGCTAGCCTGCTTCCTCTTTCCAGAATTTCCTACATCATTACAAAGAACACATGGATTGAGAGATGGCCACATGAAGACGAATGTCAGGAAGAAGAATTCCAAAAGTTGTGTGATGACTTTGCTCAGTTTAGCTACACATTGACTGAGTTTGGCTGCCCTACTTAAAAGTTCAGAAGAATCAATGATAGGAAGGAAATTCTCAGAAGACAGATTTTTGAGCCAATACGTATATGTTACTTTGCCTCTTGATCTTTTAGTTTTATGTCAATTTGCTCTGTTATTTTCCCTTAAATTGTTTATACATAAAATAAATAATCCATTTCTTACTTTGATATGTTCTTGATTTTTAATAAACAATGGTGATTCATGATTATTTTTTTCTTCTTCTGATCCATCCAATATTTGAAGTGCTCTGAACAGAGCACTTATGGAGTAATGTTTTAGTGATGGATGAATAAGTTGGTGAGTCAATATTATCAGGCCCTATATACTCTTATTGAAGATCGATTTGTACCCAAAGAAACATAGATTGAAATGTGTTACTTTGAAAACAGAGGTTTCAGTTGTATATGTTTACACTTGGATACAATCTTAACTCTTAATAAACACTGATCTCAGAACATTTAACAGCTGCTATTTAATAATGACAAAATATTCTTTGACTGCACCCACAGAAAACATTGCATTACATTAGAATGGGTTTTATCAGATGACTAAGCCTGCTAGACTTGCCATCTGTCAAAATGTGCCTCTTCCCCAGCTCCAACCTTAAGGATAGTAACTAATAGATGTTCTCTCGTTGGCTCTTGACAGAGGGAAGGGAGGGAGGGAGTATCCATCAGTTCCTGTTCTGTATACAGTCCCCTTTGTATACTATAAATAAGAACAGCACTTCAATATAGGGAAAGTTTGAATTCGCCAGTGGTGGCAGCAAAGTTTATGCCAGTATAGTCCCCAAACTCAGTAAGGATTACTATACAGCATTCTGGGAGCTGATGTAGTTGTTTGCAGTGCTGAAGAAAATCTTTAGACATTACAACATTTTTATTTATGTTTTTCTCTGAACCATCTTGAATTCTGATAAGAGATGGCAGCAACATTCTCAACCACAGGGGATGAACCGGTGGGGGTCAATGTAATGCACGCTCCACCCATTTAATATCAGGATATCACTCATGTACCCCAACAGGAGAGCTTATATTAAAATGGTGAATTGCAGTGAATCCTGTAAACATCTAGGGAAGGTAGCATGTGAGCCATGTAACAGTCAATGAAACAAGAAGGGATCAATGAGTTCCAAAAATATAAATGAAAGATCAGAAGTGGGGAATTCATTCACTTGGCCAGCTGGATTAAGTTCATTGCATAATTTGTTACTTGATGAAACTATAAAAGGGCAATTAATTGGAATGTGGGAGTATCATTGTCATGTGCTGTTTTGAGGGTCAAATAGTAGGTGCAAGCAAGAGAGAGAACACAATCCACCACTGAAATACTTCAGTAGTAGTTGCTGTACCTTCCTGATTTCTGCTTTAAACGCCTGCAGGGCGTTTAAAATAAAGTTATGGAGATAAATCCTATAAAGCAATTTCTAACAGATGTGACCTGACTGTTGTAAAACCATGAAATAAAGATGTTCTATGGCCCTTAAACATAGGTGATAAGAATCAAGCTTGAACTACAAAGAATGCAAGAATAATAAATCAAGAAATTAAAGGCATAAGCACAAGCAGAGTCAGTATGTTCCATGTACCTCCTAGTTGATAGGATGTGGGCAAGAGAGCATGCTGGCTTATAGGGTAGATTATAGATCATAACTTACAGAGAACAGCATGAATAGACTTTAGATAAAAGTGGGCTTTTGTGGCATTTGTGCCAAAACTGACACGTGCTTTTAAATTTCAAAAGAAAGTGCACATCTTACAATCATGTGAAAAAGAAAGTACATCCTCTTTAAGTTCTATGGTTTTACATATCAAGATATAAGAAAAATCATCTGGTCATTGGCAGTTCTCAAAGACAAGCTCAGATGACATATTACACACATGACATATTACACACCATGTCATTTATTTTACAAAAAGAAAGCCAAAACGGAGAAGCCATGTGTGAAAGACTAAGTACACATTATGATTCAATAGCTTTTAGAACATCTTCGGCAGCAGTAAACTGAAGGAATAATTTTCTATATGATTTTACCAGTCTCTCACATTGTTGTGGAGGAATTTTGGCCGCTCTTCTTTATAACATTGCTTCAGTTCATTGATGTTCAGTTCATTTGTTTATTTACAGCACTCTTGACTGGGCCATTGCAACACCTTGATTCTTTTTTTCAGCCATTCTGTTGTAGATTTGCTGGTACGCTTGGGATCATAGTCCTGCTACATGACCCAATGTCAACCATGCTTTAGCTGTTAGACAGATGGCCTCACATTTGACTCTAGAATATTTGGTAATCAGGAGTTTATGGCCAACTCAATGATTGCAAGGTGTCCAGGTCTTGTGGCTGTATCCTTCATTACCATGCTTGACAGTTGGTATGAGATGTTTATGCTGATATGCGGTGTTTGGTTTTCACCAAATGTGGCCCTATGCATTATGGCCAAACATCTCCACTTTGGTCTTGTTTATTCAAAGGACAGTGTTCAAGAATTCTTGTGATTTGTTCAGATGCAACTTTGCAAACTTAAGCCATGCTGCCATGTTGTTTTTAGAGAGAACAGGCTTTCTCCTGGCAACCCTTCCAAACAAACCAAGATTGTTCAGTCTTTTTCTAATTGTATTGTCATGAAGTTTAACACTTAACATACTGAGTCCTGTATAGTCTGAGTTGTAACTCTTGGATTTGTTTGCAATTTCTCTGACCAAGGGGTGTATTTGCTGGGATGTCCATTCCTGGAAAGATTGGCAACTGCCTTGAATGTTTTCCATTTGTGAATAATCTTCCTCTCTGTAGAATGATGGACTTAAAATGTTTGGAAATGGCCTTATGACCCTTCCCAGGTTGAGGGCCAGCAAAATTGCTTCTCTAAGATCATTGCTGATGTCTTTCCTCTTTGACATTGTGTAAACACATATCTCAATACTGGAGAAAGGCAGCAGCCTAAAACTTCAACTTCTATAGAGGTAGTCACACCTGCTGATGATAAATTAACCAAGAGCATTTAATTAGCAGCACCTGGCTGCTACTCAGCACTGGAGGCTTTTAAGAAGAGACTGGACAGGGTATAGGGTCTCCTGTTTGAGCAAGGAGTTGGACCAGAAGACCTCTGAGATGGTTTTTGCTATGACCTGATATGTAAAACCATAGAACTCAAAGAGGGTGTGATTTCTTTTTCACATGACGGTATTTCCATCAGAAATTTTAAAGAAATTGCAGGGGATGGGGAAGATGCATATGCCTGCATTTTCCTGTGGCTGGAGCATACAAAACAGAGGCATAAAATGGGAACATTTCTTCCTGCATAAAATGATTTTTGAAATGAATGGAACCCTTGAAAGGTCAGTTGCTTTGCTTTAATCTGGTCCCCTTCAAACCTACTGGGATTGTAATTTCCACAACTATCAGGCAGCTGTTAGTAGACAATGAGTAAGAGCACATCTGGCATACTGCAATCAATTTTGGTCACGATGCTACACAAAAGATGTTGAGACTTTGGAAAAAGTTCAGAGAAGAGCAACTAAGATGATGAAAGGCCTGGAGATTAAAACATATGAAGAACCGCTGCAGGATTTGGGTCTGGCTAGTCTAAAGAAAAGAAAGATTAGGGGCAGGGTGGGCTGCTACCAGTTTGCCCTGGTTCGGGTGAACCAGTAGCTAATTTCATCATTTTTAAATACCAGTTTGGTGAACCGGCAAGTCCCACCCCTGGCTGGCCCCACCCTGCCCACCCCACCTCTCCCAGCAGTCCCCACGCAGGCCTGTTTTGGATGCCAGATAAGCACAGGGCCCACGTGGAGGTTCGGGGAGGGCAAAAAACAGGCCTCCCGGAGGGTCTAGAAGGCCAGAAATGGGCCCATTTTCACCTCTGGGGGGCCTCCAGAGCCTGGGGAGGGCAAAAATGGCCCAACTGCCATGGTGCAGGAGGCCGACTAGGCCACACCCACCATGGCTACACCCATCCAGCAACTGGGCAGAGAACCGGTTACTAAAATTTTTGAAGCCCACCCCTGATTAAGGGTGACATGATAGCAGTATTCGAGTACTTGAGGGGGCTACCACAAAGAAGAGGGGGTCAAATTATTCTCCATAGCACTTGAGGCCAGGACAAGAAACAATGATTGGAAACTAACCAAAGAGAGAAGCAACCTGGAATTAAGGAGAAACTTCCTAACAGTGAGGACAATTAACCAGTGGAACAGCTTGTCTTCAGAAATCGTGGGCGCTTCATCACTGGAGGTTTTTAAGAAGAGACTGGACAGCCTCTTGTCTGAAATGGTATAGGGTCTCCTGCTTGAGGAGGAGGCTCATTCATTCTATTCTAAACTTATTTAATTTTAAGGCGCACACAGTGGTGAATGAGTCCTAATGAGATACAAATTTAAGATTTTATCTTGTTGATTTTATTTTGGTCCTATAGATGACAATACTATTAGTTTCAATTTTAAGTTGAGGAAAGCTAACAGATATAAGCATCTTACAAAGAGAAAATGAAGCTGAAAACTAAGAAGTGATGATGGAAAAAGCATTGAGAAGATGCCTGTTACGATTCCAAACAACTTATACTGTGTCATTGAGTAAGTTGAACCTTAGTGTTTCTAGGCACTCCCAGGTCACATAAGGAGGGTGAAGAAATGTTGCATTGGAAGAGGGATGAGCTAAGTATTTGAGGAGCATATTAGATCAAAAATGCCCTGCAATAAATCTGGTGTGGATTTAGGAACAAAGAATTGTTTACTGGCAATGCATATAGTTATTGCCATTTACCAGAAATTTCTGCCAGCTAATAGTGTTAGACAATTAAAACATTTCATGGAACAGTAGAACTGAAACTTAGAGGATTTCCTAAGAAAAAGATACAAACAATGCTAGCTCAGCAGGACATAATCACCCAACACTGTAAAGACCTTGTTCATCAGCATCATGATGTACATAATATCAATACATGATATGTGCTTTTATTAAGAATTTTTATTATAAAGTAAATTCTAATATAGACTAAATTCCAAGAATGAAAATGAAAACACAGGGTAACAAGTGCACATGCAAGAAAAAGAGAAACGTAAAAATATAAGAGAAAGAAATATACAAAGAAAAAGAAATATACAAATAAATTACTTCCAAACTTCACCACAAGAGTAAATAAATATAATGATGATTCACTCCTTCTAAGGTTAGAAACATTTATCACTTCGTCCCATATCTCATGATCCATAAAACACATTTTCAGCAGAAAAGTCCATAAAGTGTTGCTTTAACCTTGATCAAATTAACCAACTTTAAATGCTTCTTTCTTTTACTTCTAGCAGTCTAGCAGTCTTTAATTCATTCCAGTATTGTAGGATTTGATTTCTCTTCATTGACTCTTTGTCCCATTTCACAAAAGTTCTGCAAGGTTTTAAAAAGCCTCCTTTGTAAATCCAATAGCAAAAAAATGATTCAGGTCACTCTCTTGGTTTGTCACTTGTACTTCCCTTTTAAATTTTAAAAACTTAAAAAACTTTTTCTAAGCCATACTCACTCTCAGCCTATCAATTATAAATTCACTTCTATCTTTTCAGCTAAAATTTGTTCTATATCTGTCATATCTTCAATAACATCTTTAGGACATACTCTAGCCATGAAAGCAGATATCATTACTGACACTATTGATATTGGCTACTATTTTCTGATACATTCTTCAAAACTCTCCTTCAGCATTTTTATTGTTATAACGTACAATGAATCATTGTACAGGTTGTAGACATTTCTTCTGCCTGAAATTGTTAGTCCCTCTAGTGTCCACTTTTTGAAATCATGAAATTACTTATCTATGTTTTGTCTTGTAAAAGCCAAAACAGAATCCATTATCCAAAATAAACTGCTTGTTCTTTATAATGTATTCCAAAATCTTATTGTAAAAGCTTAAGTATTTCAATTTCATCTGGGCCCATAGTCCATTTATAACATTCTAAGATCAAAATCTTATTTAGCTTTTTGTTGCTTATTTCAGATTCTTTAAATTCTTAAGCTTATGATGAAACTTTTCTTTTGTTCAGGATGGAAGGCAGACTCACTTGGTGAATGTAAGCAAGATATCCTGGTTCAGGAATGGTGCATAAGATTGGTTTGTGCAATGGTCCCCTATCCATAGTTTCAACCTGCTCTTTCAGCAGGAGCCATGAGCCCCAGAGGTCCTATAAACTGCCCATCAGATCTGTTCTAAGTGTTACCCCATCCAGAATCAGATATGTTAACTCTCCTGACCCCTGGGGGGGCTAAACCATCAACCATTCTTGCTAGGGTTGTATCATAGCTGGTTTCTCCCCATCCAGGCCCTAACAGCCTCAAGGCATGATCAAGCAGCTGAATAGCATCACTTGCCAAGCATGGCATAGAGATATAAAATTGGGTATTATCAGCATACTGATGATAATGAAATCCATGTCAGCAATGACCTCTCCCGGCAGCTAATGTAGACATTAAATAGGAGTAGAAAGAGCCCTGAGCCAAACCACATTACAGGGCCAGTGGCTGGATCTTTTCTTCCCCACAAACCAACTAGTGCTGGCTGTGGAGAAAGGAGGAGAACCACAGCAAAATAGTATATCCCCCCATTCCCAATCCTTGGAGCTGATCCAGGAATATACCATAGTTGATGGTGTTGAAAGCCACTGAGAGATACCGAAAGGCCAGATGATCCAGCATCCCAAGTCCTCTAGAAGTTATCCACAAGTGCAACCAAGGCCATCTCAGTAAATAACCTGGTCTCAATCCTGACTGAAAAAGGCTTGCTTCATCCAAGGACTTTTATAACCGAAGACTGGTCTTTTTTTCTTGAAGTTCCTATAATGTAATTCCAAATAGAAGACCAAAAGCAGGCATTGTTATTTTACTTGTACAAATCTTCAACTCAACTTCATTTTATTCCCTCCTTTGAGCTGTTTAATTTTATTCTATTTTATTGAAATTCAAACATTTCAATGAAACATTTTTCTAGTATTTATGTTTCTCCTGCCTCCAGATGCAAAATTAAAGCACAAGTAATTGTTCTTATTATCTCAAACCTTGTTTGAGAGACACACAGGAACTGCCTTTTTCGTCTCATTTCCAAGAAAGATAGAGTGAGGCCGAGTTCACAGTCACACAGCTTCAAAATGTGGTCAGTGCTATGCAAAACCAGTAACTGGTTTATGAGTCATGGTTTATGGCTCAGTGCAATATGTGAACATAGTCTGAATGGCAGAGATATAACAAACATGAATTCACGTCAGATGTTACATATGAAGGCTGGAATGAAATAACCTCTCCTTGACTTTGAACAGGGGTGCCAAACTGGTGGCTCACCCACCCCAGCCCCGCGAATGGGAAAAGTATTGCAAAATATCAAGTGACGGCAAACCCATGATTCTGAAGAAGGTAAAGTCAGAAGAAACTGCCTTTAGCAACAATGTTGTCCCATGATTTGGATTTAATTAGAGGCAAGCCTGACTACAGAGGCCTGTATCTAGTCATTACAATTTTTTAGGGCATTTGCAGGGAGGCAAGAGAAATCATATGCATCATGACATCATCACTCAAATGATCATCTGCACAATGATGTATGTGATGTATGTGATGTCCTCATGGCTTGTTATCAATGCCAGTGCAGGTTTGAATTCGACTTTTAACTGAAACTGCATTAAGACCTGCATTGGCAGTGGTCTGAGGAGTGGGGTACAGGGAGTCCGGCCAATATCATCTGGGCTGAGTTAGATCCTGTTTCTGAGGATGAAGTGGACAGGATTATGCGACAGCTGAGTTCCACCACGTGTTTGTTGGACCCGTGTCCTTCCTGGATGGTATATGCCTCCAGGGAGGTCACATGCGGCTGGCTCCGGGCAGTGGTTAATGCTTTGTTGACAGAGGGTTTTTTCCTCACCGCCTTGAAAGAGGCGGTGGTGAAACCCCTCCTGAAGAAGCCTGCTCTGGACCCAGACATTTTAAACAATTTCCATCCAGTGTCCAACCTTCGCTTTTTGGCGAAGATTGTTGAGATCGTGGTGGCTCAGCAGTTTCTGCTTTTCCTGGAGGAAGCGAACTATCTAGATCCATATCAATCGGGCTTCCAGACTGGGTTTAGCACGGAGATGGCATTGGTCGTGCTGGTGGATGATCTCTGGAGGGCACGGGACAGGGGATTTTCCTCTGTCCTGGTCCTATTAGATCTCTCAGTGGCTTTCGATACCATCGACCATGGTATCCTATTGCGGCGCCTTGAGGGGTTGGGAGTGGGAGGCACTGTTCTGTGGTGGTTCTCCTCCTACCTTTCAGGGCGTTTGCAATCGGTGTTGACGGGGGGCAGAGGTCGACCCCGAGGGGTCTCACTTGTGGGGTCCCTCAGGGGTCGGTCCTCTCGCCCCTCTTGTTCAACATCTTGTTCAACAAACTGGCGTTTGTTGGACCCGTGTCCTTCCTGGTTGGCTTCTGCCTCCAGGGAGGCCGCCTGCGGTTGGCTCCGGGCAGTTGTCAACGCTTCGTTGAGAGAGGGTGTTTTTCCCTCCGCCTTGAAGGAGACGGTGGTGAGATCCCTCCTGAAGAAGCCTGCCCTGGACCCGACCATGTTACACAACTTTCGTCCAGTCTCCAACCTTCGCTTTTTGGCGAAGGTTGTTGAGAGTGTGGTGGCTCGGCAGTTTCCACTCTTCCTGGATGAAGTGGACTACCTGGATCCGTACCAATCGGGCTTCCAACCCGGCTTCAGCACGGAGACAGCATTGGTTGCACTGATGGATGATCTCTGGAGGGCCCAGGACAGGGGTTTTTCCTCTGTCCTGGTCCTATTAGACCTCTCAGCGGCTTTCGATACCATCAACCATGGTATCCTTTTGCGATGCCTCGAGGGGCTGGGAGTGGGGGGCACTGTCCTTCGGTGGTTCACCTCCTACCTCTCGGGGCGGTTGCAATCAGTGTTGGCAGGGGGGCAGAGGTCGACCCCGAGGGTGCTCTCTTGTGGGGTTCCTCAGGGATCGGTCCTCTCCCCTCTTTTATTTAACATCTACATGAAGCCACTGGGTGAGATCATCCGTGGTTTCGGGGTGAGATTCCATCAGTACGCGGATGACACCCAGCTGTACATCTCCACCCCAAACCAGATCAGTGATGCCCTCTCCCTGATGACCCGGTGTTTGGATGCGGTACGGATTTGGATGAGCGGGAACATGCTTTGACTCAACCCGGCCAAGACTGAGTGGTTGTGCATACCAGCATCTCGGCCCAGTCAGGAACATCCATTTTTGACCATGGGGGAGAGGTGTTGCCCCCTGTGGACAGGGTGCGGAATCTGGGGGTCCTCCTGGATGTACGGCTCCGGATGCAGGAGCAGGTGGGGGCTGTTGCCAGGGGGGCCTTTGCCCAGCTCCGCCTTGTTCGTCAGCTTCACCCATTTCTGGACCGAGATGCCCTGCGCACAGTCACTCACGCCCTTGTCACCTCTGGACTCGACTACTGCAACGCTCTCTATTTAGGACTGCCCTTGCATACCATCCGGAGATTGCAGCTGGTGCAGAATGCGGCGGCGCAGGTGGTGATGGGAGTTTCCTGATTCTCCCATATTACCCCCCTCCTGCGCGGCCTGCATTGGTTGCCGGTTGCACTCCGGGTGAGATTCAAGGTTTTGGTTTTAACATACAAAGTCCTTCACGACATGGGTCCTCAATACCTAAGGGAGTGACTCCTGCCGATATCAAGCGCCAACCGTCCTGTGCGAGCACACAGGCAAGGACTCCTCGGGGTCCCGTCAGCAAGTCGGCTGGCGGTCCCCCGGCGACGAGCCTATTCTGTCGCGGCCCCTGACCTCTGGAACCAATTGCCCCTGGGGCTGTGCCTGGCCCCTGACCTCTGCACCTTCCACCATGATCTGAAGACCTGGTTGTTTGACCAATCTGGGCTGTGACCCCTCCCTGGGGGGGATGGGTTTTTAAAATTATTTTAAATTATTGTAAATTTTAGTTTTGTAACTTTTTGGGCTTGTGAACGGTTTAATTCTTTTTAATTATTTATTGTTGTTGCTTTTAGTTGTGAGCTGCCCCGAGTCTTCAGAGATGGGGTGGCATACAAGTCCAAATAATAAATAAATAAATAATAAATCTATATTAAGCCACTGGGTGAGATCATCCGTGGTTTTGGGGTGAGGTATCATCAGTATGCTGATGATATCCAGTTGTATATCTCCACCCCAAACCAAATCAGTGATGCCCTCTCTGTGATATCCCGTTGTCTTTATGCAGTACAGATCTGGATGGGCAGGAACAAGCTACAGCTCAATCCGGCCAAGACTGAGTGGCTGTGCATACAGGCATCTCGGACCAGTCAGCAGATTCCATCTTTGGTCATGGGGGGAGAGGTGTTGCCCCCTGTGGATAGGGCACAAAACCTGGGGGTCCTCCTGGATTCATGGCTCAGTTTGGAGGAGCAGGTGGGGGCCGTGACCAGAGGGGCCTTTGCCCAGATTCGGCTGGTTCACCAGCTACGCCCATACCTGGACCGAGATTTATTTATTTTTTTATTTATTAGATTTATATCCCGCCTCACTTCCCCCAAAGGGGAACTCGAGGTGGCGTACAAAAGGATAAAAACAATTTCTATACAATATAAAAACAAGAAACTCATTCATACCAATCCAAAACATACACAGGGGAAAAGCAAAATCTCAAGATCTCAATACCATGTCCTCCGAAAAAGCCAGGTCTTAATGGCTTTGTGGAAGGCAAGTAGATTTGGGATGGTTCTAATCTCCGCATGGAGCATATTCCAGAGGGATGTCGCCGCTACAGAGAAGGCCCTAGCCCGTGGACCCGCCAGCCGACATTGCCTGGCCAACGGTATCCGGAGCAAGCCCTCCCTGTGAGATCTAACTGGGCACTGGGAGGCATAAGGTCGCAGAAGGCGGTCTCGCAGGTATCTCACTCCTAAGCCATGAAGGGCTTTAAAAGTTGTCACTAGCACCTTGAATTGCACCCAGAAGACCACTGGTAACCAGTGCAGCTCGCGGAGGATAGATGTTATATGGGCACATCTAGGTGCACCCATAATCACTCGCGCGGCCGCATTTTGCACCAGCTGAAGTCTCCGAGTGCTCTTCAAGGGCAGCCTCATGTAGAGCACATTGCAGTAGTCCAATCGAGAGGTGATAAGGGCATGAGCAACCATGTGAAGAGCCCCACGGTCCAGGAAGGGTCGCAACTGGCGTAACAGGTGAACCTGTGCAAAGGTCCCTCTGGTCACAGCCGTAAGATGGTGGTCAAATTGTAGCTGTGGATCCAGAAGGACTCCCAAGTTGCGAACTCGTTCTGAGGGGAGCAATTTCTCTCCCCCCAGTACTAAAGTTGGATAATCAACTGAACCCCGAGGGGGCAAAACCCATAGCCACTCAGTCTTGTCAGGGTTGAGTCTGAGCCGATTAGCCCCCATCCAGATCCTCACATCCTCCAGGCACTGGGACATCACCTCAACGGCCTCACTTGATTGACCAGGGGCAGAGATGTACAACTGATTATCATCAGCGTACTGGTGATACCCAACCCCATGTTGACGGATGATCTCACCCAGTGGTTTCATGTAGATATTAAAGAGGGGGGGAGAGGATGGAACCCTGAGGAACCCCGCATGGCAGGGCCCTAGGGCTCGATCTCTGCCCCCCCACCAACACCGACTGAGTGCGGTCAGACAGGTAGGAGAAGAACCACTGTAAAACAGTGCCCCCCACTCCCAACCCCCTGAGCCGGCTCAGAAGGATACCATGATCGATGGTATCGAAAGCCACTGAGAGGTCAAGAAGCACCAGAATGGAGGAAGACCCCCCATCCTGGGCCCGCCAGAGATCATCCACTAGTGCGATCAAGGCTGTCTCCATGCTGTACCCCGGCCTGAAACCAGACTGCAAAGGATCCAGATAATCCACTTCATTCAAGGCCCGAAGGAGCTGGAGCGCCACCACCTTCTCAACAACCTTCCCCAAAAAGGGAAGGTTGGAGACAGGACGAAAGTTATTTAACACAGCCGGGTCCAGGGAAGGCTTCTTGAGGAGGGGCCTAACCACAGCCTCTTTCAAGGCGTGCGGAACAAACCCCTCACCCAAAGAAGCATTTATAATCTCCTGGAGCCAGCTACATGTCATCTCCCGGCCTGCTGAAACAAGCCAGGAGGGACAAGGGTCCAATAAACAGGTGGTGGCATTCACTGCTCCCAAGGCCTTGTCCACATCCTCAGGGCCAACAGGAACAAACTCATCCCAGATAACCGGACTAAGACCTGCCTCTACCATCTCAGTGGACTCTGCCCAGCCAGAGTCCAAGTCCGACCAGATCCGAGCGACTTTATCTGCCAAGAACTGAACAAATTCCTCGGCCCTGCCCTGCAGGGGTTCCTCCGCCTCCTCAGATCTTAAGAGGAAGCGTGTCACCCTAAACAGGGCGGCCAGGCAACAGTCTGCAGATGCGATAAGACTGGCCCAATATAAACGTTGTGCCACCCTCATCGCCACTAGATAGGTGTCAATATGACATCCTAACAGTGTCCAGTCAGATTCAGCCCAACTTTTCTTCCAGCGCGCTCTAGGCATCTCTTCCACCGTTTCATCCCCCGGAGTTCCTCAGTAAACCAAGGAGATCTCCGGGGTCCACGAGTGGAGAGAGTCCACATAGGCGCAACCTGATCTATGGCCCCGTGGCTGCACTATTCCAGGCTTCCACCAGGGCCTCAGTCGAGCTGTGGGCGAGGGAAGCCGGAAAATCCCCAAGCTCCCTCTGAAACCCAATTGGGTCCATTAGGCGCCTGGGGCGGAACCACCTAGTCGGTCCCACCTCCCTGCGGCATGGAGTGGTCGTCAGGAAGTCCAATCTTACGAGGGAATGATCTGACCATGACAGAAGGTGGATGACTATTTCCCCCAATTTCAGATCATGGCACCATTGTTCTGAGATAAAAACCAGATCGAGTGTGTGTCCCGCCCGATGAGTTGGACCCTGAACTACTTGGGTCAGGCCCATGGTTGTCATGGAGACCATGAGCTCCTGGGCCACACCCGAGGGTTTGCCAAGGGATGGCAAATTGAAATCCCCGAGCACCACCAGCCTGGGGAACTCAACCGCCAACCCGGCTACTACCTCGAGCAGCCCAGGCAGGGCCGTTGCAACGCAGCTGGGAGGCAGGTACATTAGCAACAGGCCCATCTGAACCCCTAGGTCCAGCTTCAGAAGGAGGGACTCACAACCATCTATCTCCAGAACAAGGCCTTCCCGTGGACATAATTCCTGACGAGCAATTACTGCCACTCCACTGCCCCTGCCCTGGGGTCGTGGCTGGTGCACCACTTGAAACCCGGAGGGGCACATCTCAACGAGGGGAACACCCCCCTCCGGCCCCAACCAGGTCTCAGTGATGCACGCCAGTCGGCCCTCTCCTCCAGGATTAAATCCTGGATTAGAGGAGCTCTCCTTACCAGTGACCTGGCATTCAAAAGCAACAGCCTGAGCCCAGAGCCTGGTCTTCCCTGGCCAGTGGGACCCTGAGACAAGCACAAGGAGTCGGAACGCGGTACAGCCACCAATTGGCGAACACGCATTCCCTGATGATGGCTAACCCCACTGCTCCCGCCATATCTGCCTCTCCCAGTCACCACTGAAATCAGCCGGCCCTTAAGCTCCTCTGCAGTCGCGGTCCATCCCACACTATCATCAACCACCATCTCCAGACGGTGGGAATTCACCCCGAAAACACTCTCTCACACACTCCACTCACTCACAACAATCACCCAAATTTATCTAAAAAATAATTAAACCAAAGAACCGTATAAAAAACACGTAAAAAAGGATACACCACAATACAAAAAGAGAAAAAAAGGGAACACAAAAAGGGGGAAAAGACGGCAGATGCCCTTTGCATGGTCACTCATGCACTTGTCACGTCCCGACTTCGACTACTGCAATGCTCTCTATCTAGGACTGCCCTTGCATACCATCCGGAGGTTTCAACTGGGGACTTCTCGGTGTGCTGTCCGCAAGACAGTGTCAGCTGGCGGTGCCCCGTGGAAGGGCCTACTCTGTAGCGGCTCCCGCCTTGTGGAACCAACTACCCTTGGGGCTCCGTTTGGCTCCTGATCTCTGCTCTTTCCGCCACGATCTGAAAACTTCGCTGTTTGAGCAGGCCGGGCTGGACTGACCTCTTGGGGAGGGGGTTAAATTGATTTTATTTATTGGGCTTGTTGGGTTTAATTCTTTTTAAAATTATTTATTGTCTGTATTTTAGTTGTGAGCCACCCCGAGTCCTTTTGGAGAGGGGGTGGCATACAAGTCCAATAAATAAATAAATAAATAAATAAATAAATAAATAAATAAATAAGAGTATGAAGTTTAATGCAGTTTCAGTTAAAGGTCCAATGCAAACTGGAGGAGGAAATGTCAGATGAAAGATGGATCTGCAAAAATTGGAGCCAATGGCTGCTGCAAAGAATAAAGACTTGGCAACTAGACCAGCTCTTAAAACTTATTCAGACAAAGGGAGGACTTGTGATCACTCGCAAGTGGTCCTGACAGCTGCTCCTCACAAGGAGACTGTCAGTCCCAGATCCATCTTGGGACAGATTTCAGGACTGCCACAGTGGGGGATGGGCAAGCTTTGTGAACGGGAGAGTAGCAAAGGGAATATAGCCATAACAACATTCTTTCACCAGAGATCAAGGAGCAGAGATTTAAAAGGGAACTAGAGATGCAGGAAGACATCTTTGAAAAGGAGATAGGAGCATGGGTAGATATTTTGGAAGCTAGACAATGGAAAAGGGAGAAATGTTCAAAATGAATAGGGAGGACCTAGATGCAGATAGGGATAAAGATCCAAGGAAGGAATATGGGAGGCTGATTAAAAAACAAATAAAGCTTTAAAGTGAACAAGAGATGATGGATAGAAAGGATTTGTTTTTAAATATAATGATGGGGTGATTAATAGTTAGAATAGGGATAGAAATAAGAGAGGGGAAATATTAGTATACACATTTTATACAATAAGACAAAAGTAACAATGAGAGAGAAGATTAGAAATCGAATGATGGTATTGTTATGTATGTTTAAACAATATTGTGATTGGCATTGGAATAACATATTGAAACATTGAATAATTAAATAATGAAAGTCTATAATTTAATACAAATATGTGTATCAACACTAGAACTACATAAGCTTGAGAAATGTAACTAAAAGCACTATTTTTATTTCTACTAAAATGTAGGTGCCGCACTGTTCATGCATTGATATGGATATATTGTAAAATAAAATAAAAACTTGGGATGTGGGGAAGACAAGCTTCTGGCAACTGGAGGGAGTGACCGAAGTTTGGAGGCATCTGAGAGAGGCGATTGATTGGGCCATGTGATGTGGTAGTCACTAAATGGGGGAGGGTGTGAGTTTTAGTGTGGAGGAGGAAAAAGGCGGAATTCAGGTTTTCCTTAGATGTGCCAACATGACTTCTCTAATAAATTCTTACTTTGATGGACTTTGTCTCAGAGTTCTGAATTGCATGGAGAGTTTACTTGCAACGCTGACAGAGACTGCTAGTCAGTGGTTTCCAGTGATTTTAGAGCTGTGGGAGATGATGCAAGATGCTATCTTGCTCAGACCATGGCAGGCACCTTTAAAGGACATTATATTCACATACCTGCTTTTCTAAATACTTTTGGAAATTGCTTGTTAACTGTTTTTCAGTTATTAAAAATCTTTGTTTGACAAGTTTGATAGCTATAGGTGAGTTTCTCTTTAATCCTTAGCAAAAGAAAGTTTTGACTACAAGATTAAAAATGAATAAAAACAGCAAAGCGGTAATTAAAAGTTTGATTTTAGAAACCTACAAATACACTAAAGATCCAGATAAATTTGAAATAAGATTTTGGAATTAATTATAAAGAATCCTTTCTATGGGATAATGCTTTTGTTTAAAATATTTTTTAAAACATGGTAAGATACAATTTTTAAAAACTGGACATTAGAGGGAACTAGAAAGAACTAAAGATTATAATTAAAGGAGGACACATAAACTCAATTTACAATTATAGAATGGAGCCAACATTGGACATATTGAAGTATGCTTTTGAAAAATGGATTTGGAAATTAATAGTATTAACTGAGAACATCTGCTCCTATGGAGAGATTTGTCTAAAAGATGTTATGGAAGGGGAAAAAGTTTCATTTGATAAAATCAAGACTGAATTGAAAGTGGTTTTACAAATGACCAGCTACAATGATCTGGAAAAAGATGTTACACTGGACATACAAAAGAAACTGGCTGATGTTTTAGTAATTAAAAGAGGCACACAAACAAGAGGTGATATTCAGCAGGTTCTGCCCAGTTCTGCAGAACCGGTAGCGGAAATTTTGAGTAGTTTGGAGAACTGGCAAATACCTCCTCTGACTGGCTCCGCACCCCAACTATTCTCTGCCTCCTGAGTCCCAGCTGATCGGCTGGGTCTTCTTTTGTTGCCCTGCACAGGAAAACAGAGCTGGAAAGCAGGTTAGTGGGGTGGGAAGGGAATGGGGATTTTGCAGTAACCTTCCCCTGTCATGCCCACCAAGCCACGCCCACAGAACCGGTAGTAAAAAATTTTTGAATCCCACCACTGATACAAACAATAAACCTGGAGAATGACTTGGATAAATTTCCTATACTGGATTTACAATAAAGCCTTGTTTTCCTGTCTCTTAACAGGGGAACAAACTAAAAAAACAGCTGCCCAAAGAATCAAGGATATGGAAGCACAAAATGATATAGCTATCCTTAGTAAGGTTGGTAACTTGAAATGACTGAGCAAATACAAAGGTACTTTTCAAATAGATGGCTATTTAAAGTTACAGCTGCCAAAACATCTTAGGGATATATTTACGCAAGCGAGATTTGAACAGCTCAACACAATGGTCAGATATGGGAGATTCCATTTTATACCCTATGATGGACGTCTCTGCATTTGCAAAGCGGCAGAGGTAAAAGATCAGGCTCACATCCTATTTGATTGTTGCCTGTAAAAGAGGGTGAGAGACAGGTACCTCAATCTATATACTAAATAAATGATCCATTGGGAATTCCATATAAAAACAACTTACCTTATGTGTGGGCAAAATCTGAAAATTACATTTAACAGAGCACAGTACTTGAACAAAATGGTTTGGTTGAGATTGGCTTATGTGGGACTGATTGGGGTAGATTGTAGGGGTGACACTGAAATATAATTTTGTCATATTTTATTTGTCCATAGATTAAATTATTGTATTTTATTCCAATTTCATTTTAAATTGTATTTTATTCCAATTCCATTTTAAATTGTTTTTATCAGGTTTTAGTAATAATTTCTGTTTGGAATGCTGCACTTTGATATGGCCCATGGGCTAATCAATAAAGTAAACTAACAATAGAGGCTTGTTAATATTTTGAAGAGTCTTGAAAGAAGGGACAAATATAAATACAATTATTTGATTAAAACAAAGATTAAAACTGTTAGAAGTAAAAATAAAATCGTTTCATTGGATCAACTTTAGCATAGATACGTTGCTATTTTTGTAACCCTTAATGGACTTTTCGTAATACCAGGATTGAAATGGCAATGCTTTTTTTATAAATAAGAGAGGGAATGTGGAAGAAGTGCTCAATTGTCATATTTTAAGAGGCGGTGTAAAGTTATTAAAATTGTTTATACTGGTTGTAATGCAGGTTGGAAGCAGGTTCTTTATTTCTTTTCTTTTTCTATACTATATTTTCACTTTTTACTTTTCTATTTTTCTTTTCTGCCCCTTTCTTTCTGTTTCATATTTTTTAGCTTGTATTGCTTTTTACTTATGTAATTACAATGTTTAATAATATTACTATTCTAAAAAACTGTGATGCTTATGCCGGAGACCAGATCATCACCTTGGAACAGACATAAGATCTTGTTTAGTAGGATTAATACAATTGTCTTAAACTGTAATTCTGTAGAATATCATCAAATACAGATTAAGTAAATGGCAAGTGCTGGCCAGTCAAATTTCTGTTCTTCTGAGCCAGAAGAGTTCAAAGATTGTGTACTTATGGTGTGATTAGATAGAAGTTTGCCTGCAGGTTTTTAAAAAGAGGTCTGTGTATCCCTCCTCCACACTACCCTTAAATATAGCATAATATTCCGATCATGTAGTCTGGAATATACACAAGACAGCTGCCCCCACACCCACCAACTACGTCCTCATTGTTCCAGTTCTCACACATGATTACAAGTATGAATCAAGGTTTAACTGCACAAGCCTGAATAGTTTGCTGTAGGAGCCACAGATGATTAACCAAGAGAACTATGTGAGGAAGTGCTATATTTAAAATGTTCTAGCTAGGAAAATATAGTCTGTGCTCTTCCCGCTCCATCTCCTTCCAATAAAAATCCTTTGTGGGGAAATCATCTTCTATCAATGCTTGGCCATTTCATAATCAATAATACACAACTGAAGCCCACAAGAATAATCAGATATTGAGGTGGAAAGGGCTGGAAAGGCAATGATGGGGTGCATAAAAATGAAATGCAGGCCTTGGGGAAGGGATTAATCGGTGTGCAGGTGGGGGCGGAGCTATATTTTGATCATCCTAATGTGGATTCATTTATGGAGACATTTAATACAATGGAAGATTTGAAGAAAAGGGAGGCAGTGGGCTCAGTGCAATTTACACGGGGGGATAGCACTTTAGCATGAACATCTGGCTTGCTAGATTCTCTGAAAGACAAAATAAAATTAATATTTCCATCAAGGAAAAGCTACTTAAAAGTTCAGTTCAAACAGGTAATGGTGAAAACAAAATTGTCCAGCTGTGGACTCCGAGGAGTGATTGTTTCAAGTAATTATGTGAATTTCCTCTTTTGTTCAGCACCAAGCTATGCCACCTCCTCAACTGGTTGCCTCCCTCCCTGTACCCCAGGCCCTCATGAGGCAGCAGACCAAAGCTTTTAAGGCCAATCCCAATATGAGTTTGATGGACAAGATGCCTTGCTATCTCATTTGGAAGTCCTTCACTGGGCAGTCTTCCACAACTTAGGCCCATCTAAATATGTCAACATTTGGATTCAGAAACCCAAGGCCTCTGGATGAAAGCTTCCCAAGTTCATTTCTCTTCCCTAAATTAATGAAACTAAGGCTGATATAATATTGGAAAATCCAGCATTTGCCATTGTGTCAGCAGCTGAAGAAAGACAGAGGATCTGTAAGATCTGCAGCTTTCCTATTTTCATGACACAAACCAACAAAGGGAACCATTCTTTTATATATTTGCCTCTGAGAGCAATTGGGAGAAAATTATTTTTCATGGGAGGAAGCAGAGGTGGTATCCAGCAGGTTCTGACCAGTTCTGGAGAACCAGTAGTGGAAATTTTGAGTAGTTCAGAGAACTAGCAAATACCACCTCTGACCCGCCCCCCCCATATATTCTCTACCTCCTGAGTCCCAGCTGATTGGCTGATCGGCTGATCGGCTGATCGGCTGGGTCTTCTTTTGTTGCCCTGCACAGGAATGGAGCTGGAAAGCAGATTAGTGGGGTGAGGAGGGAATGGAGATTTTGCAGTATATCCTTCCCCTGGAGTGGGGTGGAAATGGGGATTTTACAGTATCCTTCCCCTGCCACACCCACCAAGCCACGCCCACCAAGCCACATCATGCCCACCAAGCCATGCCCAAAGAACCGGTAGTAAAAAAAATTGGATACCACCAATGGGAGGAAGGTCAGAGGGAAAGAAGGCTGAAGAAAGAAGGAAAGTGGATCCCAGCTATATTGTTCTGTGTTGACAAACGCACAAACACAGACTATGCTTGGATTTGCTTGTGACTGCATTTAGCACTGTCACCAGATATCATTCAGTGGCTGGGACTCATCAATTATGTCCCCAGGGAGAGATCAGGGACAGTTCATCAGAGAAAAGAGGATCAGAGTCATGTGAAACTTTCAGTCACACCAATAGAAGTTGACCTATTCAAAGGGAATAAGGAGCATTATTCCTTCAGAGCAATCAGTTTAGTTTTAGCTGAAAAGAGGAACTTTGAAGAGTAGCACTTCCCGGAATGCAATAGTCTGATGGATTCCTTTGCAGATGTCACTCATGTATGGAAGTTATATACAAAGAAGGCAGGGAAGCGCCATATTGTTGATTCCTGCCCACAGTGTAACCCATTTTACTAGGGAATTCTGGGGGTTGTATTTCCAATAATTCTGAAGAGTGCCAAAGGCTGGTAAGGACAGAGGCTTGTCCTTTCTACTAAATTATATACGTGTTGGATTTAATTACTCCCTACCCATCTGCATGATAAGGAGAGGCATATTTTCAAGAAGCAAAGCTTGCTTGTGCTGTTTCATTTGCTGTGCTTTTCATTCAGAGTTCTCACCAAAGCATTCACCTCTATCACAAAAATACATTTTAAAAAGATCTATTGGCTTGTGGACTTCAAAAGGAGAGGTTTATCTATTGTCTACCTAAGCACATTTGTCTTACACAGTGAGTAAGATGCTCACCCCAACACTTCTTTCCACCTACCTGTAGTCCAAGGGCTTCTCTTTTCATGGACTTTGGGTTCAGTTTTCACTTATCATGAGTTGGGAGCAGACAAAAATACTGAAGAGAGGAAGGACAGCCCCACTCCCAGTTACACACATCTTTCCCTTCATGGCAACAGGTGGGCAGTGCAAAACGTCAGTGTTCAAACCAAAACCTAATGTACCCACCCAGGAAAAGACAAGAGAAGTAGCTTCCCTCAAGGAAGTCCCAGCCCACCAAGTCAAATATGGCCAGTGCATGTATAAAGGACAGTTGAGTAACCTTGTGGTTTCCTCCCCAGGGGTTGTGGGCGTTGCATGCTTTCTCTCTCTCGCTCATGTACAAGACTCAGTCTGCAGATAAGCAGCACGCCTCTGGGTTCTGCAGTTCTTTCCACACTTCCCCTGAAGGATACACGATGGAAGCGGCTGCAGGGTACCCCTCTGTTTTTGTTGTGGATCCAACACTAAAGGACGTTCCCTTTGTGCCACCCAGACGGAGGAGTCCGAAGACATGGCAAGCTCGTCAGCTGTTCTTGGGATTCCTGGTGCTGCTGGTGCTGAGTGGCTTAGCCATCCAAGCCTATCTCCTGATTTCCTTTCGCAAGAAACTGGATACAGCAATGGCACATGTTATGTATGTAGGTTTGAATGTTATTGGTTTATTTGAACTGTTCTTGTAAAATGTCAAATGGTATTGGTTTAAATAGTGCGGGAAGAAACCCTGCACTCCCATTGGCTGGCAGCTACGGCTGCAGGCTATAAGAAGCAGCCGTAGCCAAGCCAGGACGGGTCCATTCGAGCTGTAGTCACTAATAAACTCTTTGCTGGAACTCCTCGCGTCTGACTCTTCATGCAAACTTAACACTGGTGACGAAGGTGGGATTTCCCTGAAGAGAAGACGATGCGACGAACAAGCAACTGAGCGAGATGGCTGCGCTGAACACCCCCCCAGCACCGTTCGATCCGGCGGCGGAAGACTGGGAATCGTATGCGGATCGCTTCCACATGTATCTGGAAGGAAATGATCTCGCCGGCATCCCCGAGAGACGGAAGAGGGCGGTCTTTCTCACGCACTGCGGTCCGGCAGTTTTCAAAATGGCGAAGGCGTTGGCGGGAGCAGCAGAGCTGAAGGTAATGGAATGGCCCGATTTAGAGAAACTTTTAAGAGCCCATTACGCCCCACAAGTATCGTGCCTCATTAAGAGACACGAATTTTACCATCAGGATCAAGGGGATAGCGAGAATGTTAATGACTTCGTGGCAAGTTTAAGGGACATTGGGGGTGCTTGTGACTTTACCAACTTAGAAGAGGCCATGCGTGATCGGTTTGTTTTAGGCCTAAAAGATAAGGTCTTACAAAGCAAACTATTAATGAAACCTAAGATCACGTTTAAAGAGGCCATTGAAGAAGCTATTTCAGCGGAAGCCACCAAGTCCTCAGCAGCGGCCATGAAAAGATTAACAAGGCCTCAAGCCAGGCCTCAAGCCATTCTGATGGGGAAAAATCCACAACAGCCCATTGCGAACAAATAGACTCTGATTCTGATGGCAGTGAGGCAGAGGAGGGATTTTAGACTCAGAATGGAGAAGAAGAGAAAAGACTCTGGGAAAAACAGGCAAGGTTTCCATTGCAGAGGCTGTGGGGGGCCACCCCGCACTGAATGCAAGTTCTTTGACTCCATTTGCCTACGCTGTGAGAAACGGGGTCACATAGCCAGAGTCTGCAAATCATCCAGAACTCCACCGATTAGGAAAAAATTTCCTGATAAAGACTTTAAGCCCAACAATTTCCTTGAAAAAATGGGGCGAAATTTAGAAGCAAATGGCAAGAATGAAACTCACCAAACAATCACTATTGGTCATTCTTCACCCTTAAAAAGCAGAAAAGTACACGTGAAGGTGTTTATTGAAGGAAGGCCTTGCCAAATTGAAGTGGACTCAGGCTCTTATTTATCTATGGTGTCATGGGACACTATCCACAGACTCTTTCCCAAAATTCAGAAGAAGCATTTCCAGAAGCAAGCACTGACTCTTAAAGACTACCAAGGGAACAAGATTCCAGTAGTTGGAGCAAGAGATTTCAACGTGCAGTTTAAAGGCCACACCAAACGTTTGCCCCTGACCATCGTGGACAAGGATCGCCCAAGTTTGCTGGGACTTGAGTGGTTCAAGCCACTAGGCATCGAGGTGACTGGCATCAATCACGTGAGCAGCTCTGAATGGGAGGAGTCCTTGAAGTCTGAGTTTCCAGAGGTCTTCAGCGAAGGACTGGGCAAGTATATGGGGACCCCTATTGCTTCAGCCTAGACCCCAAGGTGCCCCCAATTCGTTTAAAGCCCAGGAGGGTTCCATTTGCTTTAAAGGAAAAAATTGATGCACAATTAGATAAGCTCATTGCTCAAGGGGTTTTAGAGCCTACTGACCACTCCAGATGGGAAACACCCATAGTCACACCAGTCAAGGCTGATGGGTCAGTGAGAATCTGTGGTGACTATAAGGGGACACTTAACCATGCGCTGCAGCAGAGCGCATACCCTGTACCAGTTGTGCATCATCTGCTCCATTCCCTTGGCAGGGGTACAGTATTTGCTAAACTGGACTTGGCTCAGGCATATCAACAATTAACAGTTGATGATGCCACTGCAGAGGCACAAACAATTGTGACTCATAGAGGTGCTTTCAAATGTAAAAGACTACAATTTGGAGTAAGCGTGGCACCTGGCATTTTTCAAAGCCTTATGGAAGAATGTTGCAAGGACTGCCAGGGTAGTGCCTTATTTTGATGATGTGTTAATCTCTGCTGAAAATGACACTCAGCTTCAAGAGAGACTCAGAGAAGTCCTTACCAGATTCAGAAAAGCGGGTTTAAAAGTCAAGGAAGACAAATGCACACTCAAAACAGACAGAGTTGAGTTCCTGGGGTACATGATTGACAAGCATGGCATCCACCATACTGATGCCAAGGTTAAAGCAATCAAGGAAGCCCCTAAACCTCGATGCAAGACAGATTTGCAAGCCTTCCTTGGACTTATTAACTTTTACCACATGTTTCTACCTCACAAAGCATCTATTGCTGAGCCTTTACATCGCCTGCTTGATAAGAAAGCTGTTTGGATCTGGGGCGGAAGGAACAGTCAGCATTTAACAGTATTAAGAGACTAATCACGTCTGATGCTGTGTTGATACAGTTCTCTGAGAATTTGCCTGTTGTTCTGACTTGTGATGCATCCCCTTTTGGAGTGGGGGGTTTGAGTCACAGGCTTCCCAGTGGAAGGGAAGCCCCAATTGCATTTTACTCTCGCACTTTGTCCAAAGCAGAGAGGAATTATAGCCAATTGGACAAGGAGGCGTTAGCAGTTGTTGCAGCTGTTAAGAAATTTCATGAATATCTGTATGGCAGGTCATTCACCATTGTTACAGATCACAAACCTTTATTAGGCATTGTGGCAGGAGACAAACCTACACCTAATATCCTGTCACCTAGAATGCTGAGGTGGACTGAATTTCTTGCAGCTTATTCATACAAACTGATTCACAGACCTGGCAAGGACATTGGACATGCTGATGCACTGAGTCGTTGCCCACTACCTTGCCACAAGGAGGACTTTGAACTTGAAACTCACACCTTTTTCCTGGAGACCGTTGCTAAGCTTCCAGTCCATGCTGCTGAGATTGCCAGAGTGACTGCCAAAGATGCTGTGTTGGCACCTGTTATGGGCTGGATTAAGAAAGGTTGGCCTCTTCAAGATCTACCTCACCTTGCCCAACCTTTTAAGTCCAGGCAAACTGAATTATCTGTATTAAGAGGATGTATTTTGTGGGGTAACAGGGTGGTTATTCCTGCAAAACTGCAAAGGGAGGTTTTGGAAATGTTACATGAGGGTCATCCTGGGATTGTAAGGATGAAAGGTTTGGCCAGGAGTTATGTATGGTGGCCAGGTATTGACAAAATGGTTGAAAACTGGGTAGCCTCTTGTCCCAATTGCCAGGTAGTCAGACCTGCTCCACCTCACGCCCCCACACAGGAATGGGAATGTCCTAGGGGCCCATGGTCTAGAATCCACATTGATTTTGCAGGCCCTACAAGAGGGCACACTTTTCTAGTTATAGTAGATGCATATTCCAAATGGCTAGAGGTAATTCCCATGACATCCACTACAACTGAGGCTGTTATCAAGCAGCTCAGAAAATTGTTTGTAACCCATGGGTTACCAGATGTCCTTGTCTCTGACAATGGCCCTCAATTCACATCTAACATTTTTGAATCCTTTCTAGCTCAACAGGGTATCAGACATGCCCTCACTGCCCCTGGGCACCCTTCGCCAATGGCCGGGCTGAACGCATGGTACGCTTTACCAAAGAGAAGCTTCAGCAGCTGGGTCCTGGGGACATCACTGAGAAGCTTGAAAAACTTCTTAGTGTTCAACACATCACTCCTAGCCCATCAAATAACTTGTCCCCAGCAGAGTTGTTGATGGGCAGGAAACTTAGGTCTTCCCTTGACCGCCTTCATCCCACTTACGCACCCAACGCACCACTGGATTCCACTTCCAAAGTTCGTTCTTTTAGTGTGGGAGATTCTGTCTATGCTAGGAACCTTATAGGTGAACCTTTGTGGATTCCTGCTGAAATAACTCACATCACTGTCCCTCGTTCTTACAGGGTACAAACAGAGGATGGCCTCCTCTGGAGCAGGCACATTGACCAACTTAGATCCAGGTTCCCTCAGGAACATCGCCCCTGTCTCCCTCTGGGTCCCTCACCTGATGTCTCTTCTAGGGGGAAGGGGGGAACAGGAGGAAAATCAGCAAACAGGAATCAACCCCATGTGTAACGAGCCATTGCGACAGGAACCATCCCGAACCCTGTCACAATGCCAAGATCCATCCTTAGAAGTGGAAGATTGCACATCACTACCTGACTTGGGTGCTGACATTGGAATGGAGATGGGTTGGGAGGAGAGACCAGATTCTAACAGTCTAACAGGGTCTTCTTTCACAGAAAGTCCCAACAGGGAAATGTCAGTAGACACATTTCCCTCTCACTGGGTGAGAACGTTAAAACTTCTGAACCACGAAGGTCTCAACGTACACGTAAGAGCCCCACCTATTTAAAGGAATACATTAGATAGGTTGGGGTTTGGTATGGACTGAACCTAGTGGGGGGGTGTTATGTATGTAGGTTTGAATGTTATTGGTTTATTTGAACTGTTCTTGTAAAATGTCAAATGGTATTGGTTTAAATAGTGCGGGAAGAAACCCTGCACTCCCATTGGCTGGCAGCTACGGCTGCAGGCTATAAGAAGCAGCCGTAGCCAAGCCAGGACGGGTCCATTCGAGCTGTAGTCACTAATAAACTCTTTGCTGGAACTCCTCGCGTCTGACTCTTCATGCAAACTTAACAATGATGATGCTATTGGTTCAGTCGAGTCCAGCTTTTTGCAATTTTATGATTCAGGTCCCAAAGGTACTTCTTCAAAAGACCATTGGACTTTGTTGCCTTTTGAAAAAGCACCTTTGGGACAGCCATGACCTGAATGACTGAGAATCTCCATGGACATTTAGCTATGGTACTGGTCTCCCCAATCTTCTGATCTTGCACTATTTATTTGAGTTTTTCTATGGTCTGGCTAGTGTCAGCTTGGAGAGTGTTCAGCCACCATGTCCTTTGGAATCATCATGCCCTGGTTTCCTTTTACCACTAATTTTTCCAAACATAATTGCTTTCTCTAGTGAATTCTCCCACATGGCACACCAAAGTAAGTGAGATGCACTTTTGTGATTTTGCCTTCTAGTGACATTTTTACTGGTCACTACTGACATTACTGATATTATGGGCTCCAGTACTCACTTTTGCTGTCCAAGGAGTACTCAGGAGCCTTCTCTAACACCAGAGCTCAAACAAGAGATTGTCTTCGTGTGTTGCTTTTTTTAAGGCCCAGCTTTCACAACCATAAGTCGTTTCGGGGAATATAATAGAGGGGACTAACCTACATTTTGTTGCCAGTATGATGCCTTTACTTTTCCATATTTGGCTCCTGTTCATCATTGCTGTGCAACCCAGGGCAATCTGATTTATTATTTCTGGGCTGCATTCACAGCTTTGAGCTATTTGTGATCCTAGGAAAGTGAATTTTTCACACATACTATCTCATCACCATCAATTTCTATTTTAATATTTCCCTTCCTTACAGTAGTCATGAGCTTGGTCTTTTTGATATTCAGGAAGAGACCAAAATTCTTACTTCTTTGATTTTATTGAACAGATAACAGAATAAGAGTTGGAAGGGACCTTGAGGTCTTTTAGTCTATATGCCATTCTAGACAAATAGCTATCCCATCTCTTCTTAAAAATCTCCAGTGATGGAGCACCCCCAACTTCTGAAAGCAAAATGTTCCACTGATTAATTGTTCTCACTCAGAGTTCTCCTTAGTTTTAGGTTGCTTCTCTCCTTGATTAGTTTCCATCCATTGCTTCTTTTCCTGCCTTCCTGTGCTTTGGAAAATAGGTTGTCCTCTTCTTTATGGCAGCTCCTCAAATATTGGAATACTGCTATCATGTCATCTTTGTCCTTCTTTTCACCAGGCTAGATGCACCCGATTCTTGCAACTATTCTTCATATGTTTTAACCTGCAGCCCCCAATCATTTTGTTGCTCTTTTCTGCTCTCTTCTCATCTTTTTATATTGTGGCGACCAAAATCGGATGCAGTATTCCAGGTACCAAGTCATTATAAGGTGGCACTTCACATGATCTTGATTCTATGCTTCTGTTAATGCAGCCTAGGATTGCATTGGCATTTTTGTGGCTGCAGCACACTGCTGGCTCACATTTAAGGGATTGTCCACTAGGCCTCCAAGATCCCTCTCACAGTTACTGCTATTGAGCCAACTTTCACCTAATCTGCAACTGTACATTTGAGTTTTTCTTGCCTAAGTGTAGAAACCTTACTTTCTCTCTGCATTGAATTTCATTGTGTTAGATAGAACCCAGTCTGTCAATAACCTCCTGGATCTTGAGATCCACTAGTACTTTTTCTCTGTCTTCTTGTGTGGTATCTACTGCAAGGATGAAATGATTAAAATGAAATGATTAAAGTAGATTAAGGTTAGGCCTAGCACATTGCTCCAACAGGAGACTGTTGAACTAATTTTCTTGCAGGGCTACATTTTAAGCTTTCCTGTTTCCTATTTCCAGAATTTCCTATCTCATTACAAAGAACACCTGGATTGAGAGATGGCCACATGAAGACGAATGTCAGGAAGAAGAATTCCAAAAGTTGTGTGATGACTTTGCTCTGTTTAGCTACGCAATGGGTTTGCTGCCCTACTTAAAAGTTCAGAATAATCAATGATAGGAAGGAAATTCTCAGAAGACAGATTTTTGAGCCAATACATATATGTTACTTTGTCTCTTAATTTTTTAGTTTTCTGTCATTTGCTGTGCTGTTTTCCCTTAAATTGTTTATACATAGAATAAATAATTGATTTCATATTTGGTGTCCTGTAGAGTATTAATAAGCAAAGTTTCAGGATTACAATTTTTTCTTCTTCTGAGCCATCTAATAATTGAAGTTCTCAGAGAAGATTATAAAGTGCTGTTTTAGTGATGGATGAAAGAGTTGGTGAGCGAATATTAACTGAGGTTGGAGAGATTGGGGAGAGAATTAGGTGGCATAACTCAACACTATGCAGAATAGAAATTTCCTTCTTTGTAATTTTATCCAGTAACTAGAATAGATAGATCTCATTTTGCTGGGTTTCCACCAAAGGCAATACTCAAAGTGCTTTTTCATTTCCTGCAAATTGTAAATGCATGCACATATATAATTCTCCCATGCATATAACTTTCCATTCATATTGAATTCCCACATCCGCCAATTCCAGAAGGCACACCAGCCCATGAACCCATTCCACTCATAACTGAGGAAGAAGTCAACAATGCTGTGGACAGAATGAAGAATTTGAAGGCTCCTGGAACTGACAATGTGCCCGTGGACTTCTGGAAACTAAAGGAAGTTCGAGACACAGGGATATGTTGGCTGACTGAGTTCTTCAATGCTGTAATGAACACTGGCCATGTATCAACTGATCGGTCAACAAATGTAACAGAACAAGGGTGACCCCCTGACTGCCAACTATCACCCAATCCACCTTCTGTCTACACTATGAAGATCTTTAAGAGAATCTTTGATCAACACATTCACAGCATCACCCAACTCACTATCAACCAATGTGGCTTCGTTAAAGGATGTGAAACAACTGAGGCCACCTTTGCCACACGTCAGCTCACAGAGAAACACTGTGAGAAGGGAAAACTACTACATATGGCATTCCTAGACCTGGAGAAGGCATTTGATCATGTCCCACTAGTCCTTCTTTTCATTAAAGTAGACATACCCAATTCCTGCAACCGTTCTTCATATGCTTTAGCTTCCAGTCCCCTAATCATCTTTGTTGCTCTTCTCTGCACTCTTTCTAGAGTCTATGTATTGATATGTATCATCTGTCTCTCTATCCGTCCATCCGTCCGTCCATCCATCCACCCCCCCACCCACCCCCTCTCTCTCTCTTCATCCATCCATCTATCTATCCACCTAACCACATCTGTCTGTCTGTCTATCTATCTATCTATCTATCTATCTATCTATCTATCTATCTATCTATCTATCTATCTATCTATCTATCATCTATTTCTATCTATCTCTATCTATCTCTCTATCTTTCTTTCTATCTGTCTGTCTGTCTCTATTTAGCTATCTATCCATCCATCCATCCTCCATCCATCTCCCCTCTTTTTCTCTCCTCTCCTACCAGACCAGACCACCAGAAACAATCCTACCTATCCTGAAAAGGTAAGGCACTATTAGTATATAAAAAGAGAAGCAAACCCCACCTCCTTCTAGCACTGTTGATGTTACCTAGTTGGGTCATGAAATGACTGCAAGAAAACCACCATGCTGAGAGAAAACCAAGGACCCCTCACATCTAAATAAGCATGCTCACCTAGTTTTCTAGATCTGAAATGCCCAGATTGCTAGTGTGAAAATTTTTCCCCCTTCCAAATTCTGGGGCTGAC
This sequence comes from Naja naja, assembly GCA_009733165.1. Taxonomy (NCBI): domain Eukaryota; kingdom Metazoa; phylum Chordata; class Lepidosauria; order Squamata; family Elapidae; genus Naja; species Naja naja. The sequence goes on along the minus strand of CM019149.1, from coordinate 185,949,468 downwards.
CTGCTAAATCAATGCATGCACTAGAGCAGAGGTGTCAAATCAAGGCCTGTGGGCCAAATCCAGCCTGCATTGTAGTTGGATCTCTACCCAATGCGAAGAGGAAAGATGCCATGCCCACCTAGTTGGCCATGCCCACCCAATTCTCCATACCCACCCAGTTGTCCCCCCCAAAGTCAAGTACAGCCCTGATGTGGCCCTCAATGAAATTGAGTTTGACACTCTTGCTCTAGGGCATGGGGACTTGGCCTGGAAATCCCATAATTGCGTCCAACTCCAAATTCCTACCTAGCTGGTGACAAGATGAGGGCGGAGCAGGTATGTAGTCATGCAGGTGATTGTGATGATCACTTGATGGAGAATTACAACAGACAAGGTTCTCACGGGCTCATCTTCAATGATTTCCTGAAAGGAGAAGGAAACTCATCTAAGAAAGCTCCTGAGATATGGCCACCATTTAGCTGGCACTATTCCCACCCCTACACTTTTCTGGTTGATACAGGAAGCCCTCAACTTACAACTGGTCACTTAGCCACCATTTAATCTTATGGCCCAGATTCAAAGTTCTGAGAGGCTTCCTCAGTGATTATATGATCATATTTTGGAGACTTGACAACCAACTTGCCTTTATGGCAGTTTGCAGTATCCGTGAACATGATTTAAGTTAATGATGGGTAACTAGGGCCTCTTTATGACCTGTGAACTTCAACTTCCAGAATTCTTGAGACAGCCATGCTGGCTGGAGAATTCTGGGAGTTGAAACCACAGCTCTTAATGTTGCCAAAGTTGGACAGTTCTGCTCTATACCATTCTGGACCTTGGCTGTGTAGTTTCTTCTTAAACCTCCAGTTATGGAGCACTCACAGCATCTGGAATTACATGACCCCACTAGGACCTCTCTTTTTTGAGTTGGATGAGTGTCCCGTTAACACACACAAATCTTTTCCAGAGCACCAGAGGGCAGAACAAGAAACAATGGATGGAAACTAATCAAGGAGAGAAGCAACCCGGAATGGAAGAGAAACTTTCTAACAGTGAGGACAATTAACCAGTGGAACAGCTTGCCTTCAGACATTGTAGATGCTCTGTCACTGGAGTTTGTAAGAAGAGACTGGACAGTCACTTGTCTGAAATGGTATAGAGTCTCTTGTTTGATCAGGGAGCTGGACTAGAAGACCTCCAACATCCCTTCCAGCTCGATTCTGAAATCTGATCTCATTCTGTTTTTTTCTGATCTCTCACAAATATTGTTGACAAATGGTGCCACTGAAGAAGACCTGGACTGGGTTTGACCACATGTTGCCCCAAATCATGGTTTCTTTAGCCAGGTTGATTTTAGTTGGGTCAGGCCATCACGAAAGCCTCAAAGCACTTTTTCCAAAGCTCATTCCAAAGCACATATGCCTTCCATGAAAGACCCATGAATTGTGGCAGTCAGAAGGAGGTCTGTGAAAGTATCTGCAGACCCCTCACCTCCTGGACATAAACCGTTTTCAACTCCTCCCCCTGGGATGGTGCTATAGGGCATTGTATGCCAAAACAACTAGACACAAAAATAGTTTTTTCCCTTGTGCCATCACTCTGCTAAAGTCTATGACAATTTGCTGCACCCAACTCACCATGGCCAACTCACCATGGCCAATTCGCCTATTTACCATGGGTCAACTTGCCATGGCCAACTTGCCATGGCCAACTCACTGTGGGATATCTCACCAAAGGACAAGATTTACACTGATATCAAAGAAACTGGGTAATAGAATCATTGAAGAATGGATGCAAAGGGAGGGACAAAATAAAATCTGAATGACAAAAATTAAAACAATTTTAATTAAATTCAATTAATAGGTTGTCCTGTAAAGAAGTTGGTCATAGTGAGTTGGCTGTGTCAAGTGTCACTCCTGGAGACCTGAAACGAATCCAAAAAGCAAATTATTTCCGGGAACGACCTTGAGAATCAACCCTTATCACCGATAGAGCTTCTGGAGAAGAAGTCACCACTTCAAGCTAGCAAACTTTTAAACTCACCAAGGTAAACTGCTTCAATTTGTCTAGAGGAAACCACATCTGGTTTCAAGTACTGTGCACAGCAGGCTAGACAGATAAAAAGAAAACGTTGATGGAGTTAGCAGAGACAGCTAAATCAACTGCTTTGATTAAAGAAAAAATACACAATTCATTTGTTTCTACTTGGAAAAATCGCTTTGGGACTTTACAGGATGGTTACAGGAATTGGGTATGTCTAGTGGTCTAATGAAAAGAAGGACTAGGGGTGACATGATAGCAGTCTTCCAATATTTCAACCAACCAACCAACCAACCAACCAACCAACCAACCAACCAATTGGAATAGAACTGGAAGGGATCATGGAGGTCTCTCTTGCTCAAGCAGAAGACCCTACACTAGCATTTCAGACAAATAGCTGTCCAGTTGTTTCTTAAAAGCTTCCAGTGAGGGAGCAACCATAACTTCTGGAGGCAAACTGTTCCACTGGTTAATTGTTCTTAATTCCACGTTGCTTCTCTCCTTGGTTAGTTTCCATCCACTGTTTCTTTTCCTGCCCTCTGGTGCTTTGGAAAATTGGTTGACCCCCTCTTCTTTGTGGTAGCCCCTCAACTCCTGGAAGACTGCTATCATGTCCAGTCCTTCTTTTCTCTAGACTGGCCATACCCAATTCCTCCAACCATTCTTCATATGTTTTAGTCTCCAGGCCTTTAATTATCCTATTTGCCCTCCTTTGCACTTTTTCCAGTCTTTTTTGTAATGTGCTGACCAAAACTGGATGCAGCATTCCAGGTGTGGCCTTACTAAGACTTAGTAATATGTCACATGATTTTGATTCTATGCCTCTGTTTATACAAGCAGCGATTGTATTAGCTTTGTAATTTGTATTTGAGAGGCAGCCACAAAGAAGAGGGTATCAACCTATTTTCCAAAGCACTAGAAGGCAGGGCAAGAACCAATGGACGAAAACTAACCAAGGAAAAAAGCAATCTGGAATTAAGGAGAAATTTTCTAACACTGAGGACAATTAATCAGCGCAACGGCTAGCTTCCAGTGGTTTTTGAGAGCTGTATGCAATTAAATTTCATTTTAATCTATGCCAATTAGTGTACATTTAAAGTAACAACAAAATTATTCTAAGTCTCTATGAGTCTAACTTTTGAGTGGTCAATCACTGGAAGCTTCTAAGAAGAGTTTGGACAGCCACTTGCCTGGCATGGTATACAGTCTCCTGCTTGAGCAGGGGGTTGGATTAAAAGGCCTCTTAACAACCACGTGACTAATTCAACAACCGCAGTGATACCCTTAAGAACTGTGGCAGGAACTCCCTGAAAAACAATCTCCCTTAGCCACAGAAATGTTTGGCTCCATTGTAGTCATAAGTCGAGGACTACCTGTATAAGGGAGATATTACTTTTTCCCCTTTTTGATAAATTGGGCCAATGGGAGCTGGGAAGGAGACAAGAAGCGGAAATCATAGCAAGGAAGGTGGCTTCTGAAAATCAGAAAATCATAGCAGTTACGGAGAAGCCACATGGTGTAACAGCAGCTTGCAGTCTGGTGCAGTATTGCTTAATTCTGCATTGTGTGTGTGTATGTGTGTGTTGATAACGGTCAGCATGCATGGTATTAGCCCGCCTGTCTCTCTTGGTTTTCCATCCCCTTCTTCCAGGTTTTGCATTTGTGCTTACCAATTAAGCAGCAGCTGCCTCTCAATGTGAAAACTTTCTGTTCCTTAGGAAATCCATCATCTGATCCAACATTTTGGGGATGTTTTTCTTGCATTTATTCATCTAGAGAAAAGAAGGCAACAAAGAAGCCAATGAACCCGATAGCTTCCTTTTTTCACAAAGGGGCCGCTTTCTTGGTAAGGTTTCTAGTCCTTATGTCCTCAATAACAGGGTCTTCAATGACATATTATACTAGCTGGATGCCCGTGCTTCCCTACGAAACTATGTGATTGGGCATATTTTACTGAGGACAATATTGTTGAGAGGATCAATAACCCTCCAAAAACTTCTGGCCTTTTTTGAGCTAATATCTCCCTCGCCGCCTTAAATTCAGAAGTGGTTCCATAGATGGAAAGCGAAGACATTTTGGTGAGGTAGCAACGTTTATTACTGTAAGGAGTGGAATGTCTGCCAGTTTGAACTGAGGTAACGGAATGTGAGGCAATTGGCAGTTGGAATAGAGTTCTTTACTTCAACTCCCAGAATCCGCCAGCCAGGGTGCTTTAAGAGGGGAGGACTTCCATTCCCAGAATCCCCCAGTCAGGATGCTTTAAGAAGGGAGGACTTCCATTCCCAGAATCCTCCATCCAGCATGCTTTAAGAGGGGAGGACTTCCACTCCCAGAATTCCAGAGCCAGCATACTTTAAGAGGGATGGATTATTTGCTGTCTGGAGAATTCTGGGAGTTCAAGTCCACCTAAAGTGTCCAACACTCTTAGAGACGATATTTCTTCCCCAATCTGTTTGTCTATTAACTTTCAGCTGCGTAGGAGGGTGGGCCGACTATAACCTGTTTTTCTAGCCCTTTTATTTCTCCTTTCGCCCAGCTTCATTCAAACTGAAACCTGGGTTCCAAAAGCACCCCCCTCAATCCCTCCATCTGCTTTACCCCAAATCTCCACCCAAGATCCCTCAGAACACCAGATTTATTCCAGGTTTTTCCTCCTCTTTGCAAACCATGAGGATCTTTTCCTCTTTAGGGGACCAGGAGAAATTTGGATTTCTCCAGATTTTATACCCTGCATTGTGGCAGCTTCCCAAACAAGACAGGAGGGAGGTCAGGTCAGGTCCAGGGGTAGGATGCTACTGGCATAAGAACCAGTTCAGTGATCACATCAGGGCTGTGGTTGACCTTTGGGGGCCTGGTGGATGTGGCCAACTGGGTGGGCATGGCCAGCTGGATGCCACTCCCCAAACTGCTGGCAAATTTCCTCTTTGCACTGGGTAGACTGGGCCAAAGCTACACTGGCCTGATCTTTCTGCTTTGCCACAGGTAGACCGGGTCAATGAGACACTGGTCTGATCCAGGGATGTCAAAAAGGCCCAAGGCATTCCGTGATGTGGTCAGATCCGGCCCGAGGTGCTGTCCTGGTCTATGCAATACACACAGTTTGGGGAGTGGAGTAAAGCTGGCCATGCCCATCCAGTTGGCCACATCTGCCCAGTTGGCCATGCCCAAGGTCCAATGATTTCCTGCTTTCTAGCTAATCTAAATCTCCCAGCACAGCAGAACAGCTGATGGTTGGGTGAAAAAAAAGGAAAAATAGCAACTAACTAAAAGGAAAAATAGCAAATAACTGTAGGCAAGTTTGATGGTGCGAAAGCCAGGTAAGGAGTGAATAGGTGGGGAGGGGTGAGACCAGCCAGTGGCGCAATTTGCCTGTTCTCTGAACTGCACAGAATCATAACAACTGGTTCTATAGAACCAGTCCAACTAGGTAGAATCCCACCCCTGGAAATGTCTCCCCCAAAGCACACCCTCCAAAGCAATTAGACCAGGCTGCATGGGAACACAAGGCTGTGCTGCCCACATGGCCCACCCACCCTCTGGCCTCTACCCTTTGGCCGGCGCAAACCTTACCTTCAGTAGAGCCACGAGAGCTGGAACTGGAAGGTAAGACCAATGGCGGGGATGGAAATCCACCCTGGGGTGGCTTGCTGATATTGGTGGGAAAGTCGGTCCCATATTCCAGAGCTGCAGTAGTCACAGGACTGGCCCTTTGGTCATCCTGGAGCAGCTCCTCCACCTGGGTGTACCGGCCTGCTGTGGAGGAGCTGCTCCAAGATGACCAAAGGGCCAGTCCTGTGACTACAGCAGCTCTGGAATGTGGGACTGGCCCATGGTGGGGCTGGAAATCTCCGCCATAGAGAGTGGCACATGCACAGCCCTTGCTGGCCAGCACAAGGTAATGGTGCTGTTGCGGTGGGGGGGGGAGCATGGTGCAAGTGGGCCGAAGCAGCGGTGGGTGGAAGATGCAAGCTGCCACAAACATACCATGGCGAAGGCAGAATGCTGATTGCGAGTAGCATTTGTTCTCCAGGTTAGAGGAGTGACATTCCTTGGCTTTCAAACACAGCTGGCAGCAGGCTTGCACCCTGCGGCTTCCTCACTGCCTTTGGAGCCAATTTCGAAGGCTGGAAGAGGACTGCTCCAAGGCAGGAGGGGGGCGGGGCTCACTGGCCTCCAAATTGGTTCCCAGCCAGCCTGGAGCAGCATTCAAATGAGGGGATTGAAGGAGGGGGAGGCTTATAATCAAAACCATAGTGCTTCACTCCAAAGCCTTCTCTCTGTCAACTAAAAAGATAACAAACCAACTTACTTTTTCTGAGATGCAGCTGGAGACTTTTGCTTTGAATGAGGGGGATTTGTAGGAGCCCTGACACTCTCTCAAAGTTAGCCCACTGTCTCTCTGTCAGGAGATCAGAGCTAAAAAACCCACCTCTAAAGGTTAAAGGACGCTCTCCCTCACCTCCCTCCCACTTCTGTTATTTCAAACATGAAGTGGGGAATCGTGTCCTCAGGAGTGGGACAGCGATCTTTTGAATTCAGTTCCCAGGCTGTGCATCAATATGGCTAGAAATCAGAGGCATTCAAGCATTGCAGACAGAGAGGCTTTAATGATTTAAATATATTAAAACATTTTGTTATATTAAATAGGTGTATTTCATATTAATAAAATGGAAGTTCTCTGATCATTATTTTACAAATGTATTTATCTTTTTAAAAATTCATTTTAGTGGTCCATGGGATTTAAAATTATGAGTTTGGTGGTCCCTGAGGTCCAAAAGGTTGGCAACCCCTGCACTGTACTAAATCTTTCAAAAATCTTGGAGCATCGGTAAACTACCAGAAGATTGGAAAAGAGATGTGGTTCCCATCTCCAAAAATGAATAACAAAAATCACACCGTGGAAACTACAAACCAATCAGCCTAACCTGGGAAGATACACATTCTATTCCAACATACATCTGTCCTGGTCTAGAATTGATATGATGTGGGCATCAACAGAAATAATAGCTAACATACAAGAAATAAATATTGAAACAGTCTAGGACTGCATTGGCATTTTGGCAGCTGCAGCACACTGCTGGCTCATATTTAAGTTGACTGTCCACTAGGACTCCAAGATCCCTCTTACAGTTACATTAAGCCAGCTACTATTGAGCTAGGTACCACCTATAATATACCTGTGCATTTGATTTTGTTAGATAGGGTCCAATGTTGAAGTCTGTCAAGATCCTTCTGTATCTTAAGCCTATCTTCTGCACTGTTGACTATTTCTGCCAGTTCGGTGTCGTCTGCAAATTTGATGAGTTCTCCATCTATCCCCTTGTCCAAATCATTGATGAAGATGTTGAAGAGTACTGGGCCTAAAACAAAGCCTTGGGGTACCCCGCTGCATACTTGCCTCCATGTAGATGCAATTCTATTGACGACTATTCATCAAGAACTGCTGTGTTTTGCTAATCACAGAAACTTGGCTTCATTCACTCATTCCAGATGCAGCTGTTGAGCTGGAAGGCTACATAGCTCACCGGCAGGACAGGAGTAGAGATTCTGGCAAGATCAAAGGGGGAGGTTTAAGTCTTTATATGAACAAAAGCTGGTGTATCAATACAAAGACTGTAGACAGCCACTGCTGCATGGATCTGGAGTATATGACTCTTAAATGTAGACCCATATGTTTTCTGTGGGAATTCAGCATGGTTTTGATTACTGCAGTCTATGTCCCACCTGATGCCAATACTACCATAGCTTTGGGATTCTTGTATAACATTGTTAGTAATCAGCAGCATAAGTATCCTGATGCTGTGCATATCATAGCGGGGGACTTTAATCAAGCTGATTTAAAAGCAGTGCTCCCTAAATACTATCAGCATGTTAAGTGTGCTATTAGAGGAGCAAACATATTGGACAAAGTATATACCAACATCAAACATGGCTATAAGGTTATACAATTACCACATTTGGGACAGTCAGACCATATGAGACTGCTTTTAGCACCAGCATACATCCCTCTTAGAGGATGGGCTCTGCCTATAATAAAGACAGTTTTGTTCAATGTCTCTCTTCTCTTTGCAACCTTTGTATCACAGCTTTTCACCCTAAACCCTCTCCTACATTGCCTAAGGGTCAAGTATATGCCCTGTATAAACAACTGAAAGTGTACTCTTCTACTGATTATTATAAGTCACTTACTAACCTCTCTTATGTCTAAACAAAATAAAAAAGAGTGAAATGTAGTAGCCACTGAGATCCTATAGATGGCGATGCTAGCAGCAAACTGCAGCTTTAGCTGTGGGGGCCTCTTTTGTTATTGCATGATCTCATCCTCCATCTGTTGGGTTGGAAAGTCCCGAACTTTCCAGACATATAGGTGATCTCATTTACTAAAATCACCACTATTCCTAAGGATTGGTTGGGAGGTTGTACCAATGTGGTTGAGGGGTTTCACCCATGTGGGATCTATTCTCCAATCCAAATGCTGTATCTATGCTACTCTTCCTTTCTTGTAAAAATGGTATATAAAAGTAATAAATGCCACGTATGTGGTCAGACATCTTGGCACCCTGCACAATGACTGGTCTTTGAAACCCATCATTCCGGTTTTAAAATAAAGAGTTTCTTTGTACTCCTGAGTCCTGCTCCTTCCTTATCCGCACCCATTCTACACTTACAAGGGTAGGCAAGCTTTGCATGGGGCTTGAAATGGCTTTTTCTATAGTTCAATGAACAAGGGTGAGCTTCAAAATTTGAGCAACTGGTTCTCTGCCCAGTTGCTGGGTGGGCGTGGCCATAGTGGGCATGGCCTAGTCGGCCTCCTGCACCATGGCAGGGAGCTATTTTGACTCTCCCCAGGCTCCGGAGGATTTCCTCAAGCCTCTGGAAGGGTGAAAATGGCCTCCCTGGGTTCCTGAGGGCTTCTGGAGGCCAGAAATGGGTCCATTTCAGGCCATTTTCTGGGCTGTTTTCGGGCTGTTTTCGGGCTGTTTTCAGGCTGTTTTCAGGCTTTCCAATGGTGGCCCATTTTTTGTCCTCCCCAAGCCTCCGCGCAGGCCCTGCACTTACCTAGCATCCAGGATGGGCTGTGTGGAGACTCCTGAGAAGGGAGGGGAGGGGTGGGTGAGGCCAGCCAGGGGTAGGATTTGCCAGTTCGCCAAACCGGTCATTAAAAATGATAAAATTAGCTACTTGTTTGCCCGAACTGGGGAGAACCGGTAGCAGCCCACTCCTGTCAATGAAGATGCTGAATTACAGAATGTGTTATAGTTAATCATTTCCTTACAATTAAAACTGCAGAGAGAATGAATGAATCTTCATTACCAGTAATTGAATCAATAAGATGTTGAATTTTATTTCTATGACACATAAAAGGCATTTATTTTTTAATAAATCAGAAAAGTACATCTCTTCTGGTGAAGACTTGATTCTGCAAAACTTTGTGAATCTAGTCAAAGTTATTTTAATTTTCTTGAAAATTACTCAGAGCCATGGTGTCACATTGATTAGAATGCAATAATGTCGGCTAATTCTGCTGACTGCCAATAATTCGGCAGTTTGATTCTCACCTGCTCAAAGTTGACTCAGCTTTCCATCCTTCCAAGGTAGTTAAAATAAGGGCCTAGATCAGTGATGGCGAACTTTTTCGGCAACGAGTGCCCAAACCAGAATGTGTGTGCATGCGCATGCATGTGCATGTGTCGGAGCATTGATAACCTGAAGACCAGCTGGCCAGTGCGCGCATGCCTGTTTTTTGGATGTTTTGGGCCATTTTGGGGGGGGGGTTCGGGCTATTTTTTGGGCCTTCAGGTCATTTTCAGGCTGTTTTGGGGCTGTTTTCAGGCCATTTTTTGGGCCTTCTGACTATTTTCAAGCTGTTTTGGGAGCATTTCCAGGCCATTTTTGGGGCATTTCCAGGCCACTTTGGGGGCTGTTTTGGGGGTTGTTTTCAGGGCGTTTTCAGGGCATTTTGGAGCATTTTCAGGAACTTTTCCAGGCTTTTTCCAGGCTGCTTCTGGGGCCATTTTCAGGCCATTTTGGGGTTGTTTTCAGGCCATTTTCCAGGCCAAAAACAGCCCAAAAACAGCCTGAAAATGGCCCAAAATGGCCCAAAAACGGCCTGAAAAGAATAGTGAGAAGAATTTGACTAGAACAAGGATATGTAGAATTTCTTTGATTAATAATATTAAAAAAAAGAAAAGTTTCAAATACAAAAAGGAACGAGACAAGGCTGTCCATTGTCACCACTGTTGTTCATTATGACATTAGAGGCTTTAATTAGGACAATTAAAAAAGACAATGATATAAAAGGACTAAAAGTAAAAAGGGAAGAATTTAAATTACAGGCATTTGCAGATGACCTTCTTTTCATTCTGGAAGAACCTCAATCTTCAGGACCTAAACTTTTACAAAAATTGGATGAATTTGGTTTAGTAGCAGGATTAAAAATAAATAAAAAGAAAACAAAAATGATTACTAAAAACATGACAAGTAAACAGAAAGAATTACTGACCTTAACAATGGGCATTGAAATTGTTGAAAAAATTAAATATTTAGGAATCATTATATCCCCCAGATATAGCACACTGAAGAAAGACAACTATGACCCACTTATTAAACAAATAAGGGAAGACTTAATAAGATGGAACAATTTAAAATTATCTTTTATGGGCAGGATAGCCACGATTAAAATGAATATCTTACCAAAAATTCTATTTCTCTTTCAAAACGCTCCCATAAAATTAAAAAAATCCTTCTTTGATGAATTAAATAGATTAACATCAAATTTTATTTGGCAAAAAAAAGACCAAGGATAAAACTAAAATTATTACAAGATGCAACTGAAAGAGGGGGATTTGGCCTACCAGATTGGGAGCTGTATTATAGTGCTGCAATTATGACTTGGATAAAAGACTGGATAAATCACACAAATACAAGGATACTAACATTAGAAGGCTATAATCTCCAGACAGGATGGCACTTTTTCTTAGACAAGATAGTTTAAAGGGACACAGCTACGTTTTGAAACACAAAGTAAGACAGACACTTCTACACACCTGGTTCAGAATTAAGAAACAAATGTATATTCAAATACCAATCTGGATATCAACATTAGAAGCTTTGATGCATCCACATTTGCTAAGATACGATAAAATTATTACTTATGAAGAACTGTTAGACGAAAAAGGAGATTTGCAAACTAGACAGCGGTTGAATGAACAGGGAATAGAATTGGAATGGTGGGCCTATCTACAACTCCAAGCTAAACATGCAGAAGACAAAAAGGAATTGGGTATTAGTAAAACTAGGACGAATTAGATGAAATCTTGTTAGGACCAGATGTAAAAATGATTAAAAACATACCAAGTATTATTACAAACTAAATTGGAAGAAGAAACTGTCAAAGAAACAATGATACGCTGGATGAGAGATTTTGGTCACAGCATAGCTTTGAATGATTGGCAAAATATTTGGACTAGAAATAAAAAAATAACCCTTGCAATTCCATTTAAAGAAAATCTGTATAAATTATTTTATAGATGGCATATAACACCAACAAGACTATCTAAAATGAATAATAAATTTTCCTCTCTTTGTTGGAAGTGTAATAAGGAAAGAGGTACATATTATCATATATGGTGGAGTTGTGGAAGGGCCCAGGAATATTGGAAAGGAATACATCAATGCTTACGAGAAATTTGTGATGTAGAGATTAATTTCAAACCAGAATTTTTTTACTGGGAATCACCAATAAGACCTATCCGAAGGAAATCTTTTATTTAATGATTCATATTATTACAGCGGCAAGGATGGCCTTTGCACAGAAGTGGAAAAACACTGAAACTCCAACAGAAGCGAACTTACGAAGAAAATAATTGAGTGCGCAGAAATGGACAAACTGACAATGGAAATTAAAAATAAGGAAGAAACGGACTATTACAAAACTTGGAACAACTTCTATGGATGGTTAGATAAGAAAAAGACTTAACAGACTTTCTGAATTGGACTTAACAAATGATGGACAATGAATGATACGAGCCTAGCCATACTTGGTTCGATTGTAACATATGTTTTGTGTTTGATTACGTTTTGTTTATGTCAGTGTTTGTTTGTTTGGTTATGTTTAATTACTAAATAAAACTAATTAAAAATTTAAAAAAAATGAGGCAGGCAACTTGGCTAGCCAGCTATGCCAGGGTCCTCCTCAGTCTTCTTCAAGCTTGCTGCAGCGAGGACAGCCGGCCTGGGAGTCAGCACTCGACCAGGCTGGCAGCGGTGGCAGGAGAAGATCGGGGACCAGCGGGGCTTGCTGCTTTGCCTCCTCACTCACCAATCAGTGGTGGGAAGGCAAGGCAGCAACAATGGAGGCCCGTGGGTGAAGGAAGATGGTGGCGGCGAGGCAGGGAGCATTGGAGAGGGCAGTGGGTGGCCCAGGAGTTGGCACTGACCAGGGCTGGTGGCGGCAGGTAGGCGACGGGTTGGAGGTCGTACTTACTGATTTGCATCTTTGGAAGCAAGGGTAGGCAGTCCAGGCGAGTGAGGGCGCTAGTGGTGGCAGCAGCCAGGACTGCGTCTTCTTTAATGGCAGCCACTGTGGGAGGCAGTCCAGACAAGGCAGGCAGGCAGGCCTGGGAGGCAGTCCAGGCAAGGCAGGGCCTGGGAGACAGGCTGGCCAGGTGAGGGTGGCTAGCAGCGGTGGCAACCGGGCTTGCGGCTTGCCCTCACCCACCCAGCAGGGTGACAGAAGGCAGGCAGAGATGGCTGGCTGGCTGGCTGCCTTGGCTGCTGCTGCTGCTGCTGCTGCTACTGCTACTGCTACTGCTACTGCTACTGCTACTGCTGCTGCTGGAGTGAGCAATGGCGCCGGTGGGAACATTTTAGTTGATAGTTCCCTATCAATAACCCCAGTGATTACAGACCAGTCACACTCACTGCTATCATCATGAAGTGCTTTGAGAAATTGGTCTGCTGGCACATTATTTCTGGTCTTCCTCATACATTTGATAAACACCAGTTTGCATACAGAAAAAATAGATCTACAGAGGACACTATAGCCATCACTCTTCACATTGCTCTGACTCATCTAGAACAGCGGGGGGCGGGCTATGTGAGGATGCTTTTTGTGGATTTTAGTTCTGCATTTAACACAATTCTTCCACATAGACTAATGTCTAAACTTCTGGACCTTGGGCTTTCTAATTCAATCTGCCTTTGGATTTCCTGTCTGGCCACTCACAGAGGGTCAGATTAGGTAATCATACCTCTTCAGCCCTTATTCTTAACACTGGTACACCACAGGGTTGCATGTTGAGTCCCTTACTCTATACTCTTTATGTGCATGACTGCATTCCCACTCACACTAGTAATACTATTGCTAAATTTGCAGATGATACAACAGTGGTGGGACTCATCTCCAGGGGGATGAGTCTGCCTACCGAGATGAGGTGGACCGGTTGCTTTCATGGTGTGGAGGCAATAACTTGGTCCTCAACACCAATAAGACCAAGGAGCTTATAGTGGATTATAGAAGGAACAGATCAGACATCCAGCCCTTGTTTATCAATGGAGACTGAGTGGAGCAAGTGGCCAGTTTTAAGTTTCTGGGCATTACCCTAAAAGAGGACCTGACCTGGGGTGCCCACATTGCAGCCCTGGTCAAAAGGGCCCAGCAGAGGTTATACTACCTGAGACTTCTCAGAAAACAACAACTGAATGAAAAACTGCTGGTGACCTTCTACCGCTGCACCATAGAGAGCATTTTAACTTACTGCACCTCTATGGTTTGCCAATTGCACAGTGGCAGATAGGAAAGCACTCCAGAGGGTTAATGTCATTGCCCAGAAGATCACTGGTTGCCCTCTCCCTCTTTGGAAGAGCTTTATAGCTCCTGCTTCCTTAAGAAAGTTCAAAACATTCTCAAAAATCCATCTCATCCTGGGAACCCTTTTTTTGAACTATTACCATCTGGCAGACAGTACAGAATAATAAAAAGAAGGAGAAATAGGTTAAAAACAACTTCCATTTCAGGGCAGTAGCTCTTTTGAATTCTGCTGTATAGTGCAGTGTTGGTGTGGTGTCAGGAGTTTTCAGTTCAATGTGTGAAGGGTGAAGGATATGTGTTTGTGTTTATTTTCATGGTCATGGTCATGGTGTGCACTGAAGATGGTGTTTGATTTTATTGTACAAGGTGCAATGACAATAAACTAAACTAAACTAAACTATACATTGATTGCAGTTGGTCAGCCAGTTATGAATCCATCTGATGGTGATGCTGTCTAACTCACATTTTTCCATCTTATCAAGTAGTAAGTTTGGTCTATTTTATCAAATGACTTACTGAAGTCTAAATAAATAGTATCCACAGCATTTCTCTGGTCCACTAATTTTGTCACTTTGTCAAACAATGCAATAAGATTTGTCTGGCATGATTTGTTTTTGACAAACCTACGTTGGATTTTGCTTATGACTTTGGTTGCCTCTAGGTGTTCACAGATTCATTGCTAGATTGTCTTTTCCAGAATCTTCCTAGGTATTGATGTAAGCAGAGGTGGTATTCAACAGGTTCTGACCAGTTCTGGTGAACTGGTAGCGAAATTTTGAGTAGTTCGGAGAACCGCAAATGCCACCTTTGACTGGAGATTTTACAGTATCCTTCCCCTGCCACACCCACCAAGAACTGGTAGTAAAAAAAATTTGAATCCCACCACTGGATGTAAGGCAGATATGTCTGTAGATACCTGGATCCATTCCCCCCCTTTTTTTTTTTGAAGATGGGACCTACATCAGATCTTTTCCAGTCCTCTGGTATTTCCCCAGTTTTTTTCTTTTTCTGTACAGACAGAAACTCCAGTTAAACAGTTCTGCATTCTCCTTGTCACTCATTACCTTCTTGCCATTTACTTGTCATTTGTCTTTCAATTTATCCGAGTGTTCTTTTGTGCATCCATGCTGGTTTCTCTTGATAGCTGCTATTTTTCTTCTTCATTACAATAGTGCTAGTCTGGGCTTTTATAATCTAACATCAAAATTTTCAAAGCTTCAGTATAAAAGGTTATGATTAACAGTGATACATACAAACACATACACAGATACACACACACAAAACATGTAACAGCAGATAGTGTAAAAAAAAAACTATATTTGGTTCTTGCAAAATGAAAAATAAGTTGTATTTTACACTCAGCTGAAAAATTCTGAGCTCATACACTTTAGAATCAACACAATCAATTCTTCAGTTATTGAAATAGGGGTTTTTATTCTTTGTTTAAACATTCCTTATTTACATGATTTTTTTCAAGAAGGAACCAATCATAAAAATAGAGGGTAAAAATGACTAAATTCAGAGGTGGTATTCAGCCAGTTCTGACAGGATTCTGGAGAACCAGTAGTGGAAATTTTGAATAGTTTGAAGAACCGATAAAACCACCTCTGGTTGGCCCCACCCCATCTATTCTCTGCCTCCTGAGTCCCAGCTGATCAAAGTCCCAGCTGATTGGCTGGGTCTTCTTTTGTTGCCCTGCACAGAAGAACGGAACTGGAAAATAGATTAGTGGAGTGGGGTGGAAATGGAGATTTTGCAGTATATCCTTCCCCTGGAGTGGGGTGGAAATGGAGATTTTAAAATATCCTTCCCTTGCCATACCCACCAAGCCACACCCACAGAACCAATAGAAAAAATATTGAATACCACCACTGATTCTAATCCTTTGCTTTCCAAGGAGACAGTACGGCCAATTGGATGATCAAACTTTACAAACTTTTCACAGGATATTTAGACTAATATGGAGAAGTAGTTGTATTACTTTTCAATAAAATAGTTATACTTTTCCCAACTTTACACTATCTCTGCTTGTATATTAATCTCTTTACTGTGCATCATCCTAATTTGTAATGTTTTGTTGATGGTGGATAAAACAAAGAGAAGGATTTAAGTCAACACAGGTCCTTCAGCTTGATTTAGGGATTTGATTTAGTCATCGATTGGGAGCCTCCCCATACTCGCAAACAACTGCAAAGCTTCCTGGGTTTTGCAAACTTTTACTGCCAGTTCATTCCAGCTTTTGCAAATATCACCCTCCACATCACAAACTTGTTAAAAACAAAGTGGGGGAAACCCAAACCAAGGCAACCCTTACCTGGACAATGGAATGCCAAGTGGCATTCAAAAATCATAAATAACTTTTCTCAGTAGAACCAATCCTGAAACACCCAGACCCTGAACAACCATTTGTCATCCAAGCAGATGCTAGTGATGTAGCAGTTGGAGCAGTTCTATTCCAAAAGAATGGATGTGGACAGTTACAACCATGTGCTTATACTTCCAAGAAACTGACAGAAACTGAGCAAAGATGGGCCATATGGGAGAAAGAGGCATATGCTATGCGATGGGCACTCCTCACATGGAGACATTTCCTAGAAGGGAACCAAATCCCCTTTGAAGTCTGCACTGATCATAAAAATCTAGAAGCCCTGAAAACTCCACAGAAACTCTCAGAAAAACAAGCAAGGTGGGCTCAATATTTTAAACAGTTTAATTTCACTCTCAAATATTTCCCAGGGCGGAAAAATTTCTTGGCAGATGCCCTGTCCAGGAAATCCCAATACAACAGCAAAAAGATTGAAGTTGTAAAACCCATGATCCAACCAACGCAACTTGCAGCCAAAGTAATCACCCGAGCTCAAGAGAAGAAAGAATCACTGACTGACAATGCAACAACTTCAATATTTAAGGAGGCACTACTTAAGGACGACTGGCCCCAGGCTAACAAAGACACTTGCTTACTCAAAGATGGCCTAGCCTGGGTAGAAAACAAACTTTACGTCCCTGCCAGCCAGAGGATGAACCTCATGAAATGTTGCCACGACTCAAAAATAGCGGGGCACTTTGCGTTTGTAAAAACCCTGCACCTCATCAAAAGACAATTTTGGTGGCCATATCTCAAAAGGGACATTGAAGACTATGTTGCTAGTTGCCCCATCTATGCTGCTGCAAAAAGAAGACAAGGAAAATCTCCTGGACTTTTACAAACAGTGGAAGAACCTTCAGCACCCTGGAAAGAGATCTCTATGGACTTTATAGTGGAGCTCCCTGAAAGTGCAGGAAATACTGTTATTTGGGTTGTAACTGATCTTTTTTCAAAACAGGTTCATTTTGTACCATGCCAGAAGATCACAACAGCCAAGGCTTTGGCAAAGATGTTTTTAATACACATTTATCGCCTTCATGGAGCTCCCCAACAGATTATCTCAGATAGGGGTGTTCAATTCACATCCACATTTTGGTGGGCATTTATAAACCTATTAGGCTCCACCCAGGGGTTATCATCATCAAATCACCCCTGGACTAACGGGAGGGCTGAACGATCGAACAGCATATTAGAACAATATTTAAGATGCTTTATTAATTACCAACAGGACATTGGACTGACCTCCTTCCTTTTGCAGAGGTAGCATACAACATCTCGGTCCAACACTGGTTTCACCCCATTCCAGGTAGCCACAGGCCAAAAATTCAACCCCATGCTGGAATTACCCACCAAGGAACCTAAAATTCGCTCCCTTAAGGAGTGGTTTAATAATTTGCCAGCCACTTGGCCAGTGGTCAGACTAGCCTTACAAGAGGCTAGAGCAGCTTTTAAAGCTCAAGCGGACAAAAAATGCTGCTTTCCTAAACCATTCAAAGTTGGGGACCACATACATTTGTCCACAAAATTCTTAAAATCGTTGCAACCCTCTAAGAAACTGGGACCAAAATTCATTGGGCCATTTTCCATCTCCAGAATTATCAATCCTGTTACAGTAGAGCTTCTACTTCCCAAAACACTTAGGCAGATTCATCCAGTATTTCACTGTAGCCTACTCAAACCAGCGATCACTTCAAACTTCACACCCCTCCTCCCCACACCTCCAACTCCCATCATGGTACATGGGGAACAACTTTTTGAAATTAAAGGTATCCTGGATTCGTGCACTCACCGTGGTTCCACACAATATTTAGTAGCTTGGAAACACCTTCCTTCCTCAGAAAATGAGTAGGTAGCCAAAAGACATGTAAAAGCACCCACATTACTACCGTGTTTCCCAAAGTAAGACCTACCCAAAAAGTAAGACCTAGCACTATTTTCTAAACCTGCCCTAATATAAGACCTACCCGAAAATAAGACCTAGTGTAAATCTCCAGTTCCAGGAAGACTTTTCAGGGAGCAACCATGCACCCGCAAACACACCCCTACACACTCACACCCACTATTTGGCACCATAAATATATAAGACCTACCCCAAAAATAAGACCTAGTGTGTTTTTGGAGCCAAAAAATATAAGACAGTGTCTTATTTTCGGGGAAACGCGGTATGGAAGTTCCACCTGAAATACCCTCACAAACCATCCTAAATTATAAATGTAACACATGTTTTATGTCTTCCAGATGGATCTATCAGATTTTTGAGGAGGGCAGCATGTCAGATCCATGTATCTGCCATTCTTCAATGGAAGAAGAAGAGGGTGGGGTTAAGTTGGTACAAGTAATCCTTTTTGATGTAACCTGAATATATTAAATCTTATATTGAATCTGTATAACCTACACATGATATACAACTGGAGGATGGGAGCCAGATGTCAAGAAATCTGTCACCTCTTGAAGAGATAGCAAGTGGAGAAGGGATC